>JASFAT010000558.1:0-37038 GCA_031353405.1 Baronia brevicornis
ATATTGTGTGTTTGCAAACAATTGTATAGAGAATAAAAAATTAAAAAAAATTAAATAGTTACCGAGAAACGGCAATGTTTTTTGTGCGGTTTCTTCTTTCTCAGAATGCTGCTTTTATTGTACATTTAATTATTATATTTACCGAGACACACTGCCTAGCCCATTTTTCGGCTTCACGCATGCAGTTTCTGTCAGCCGTACTAACAGACTTTAGAACGTTTGCCTGACAAACGTGACTAGTTCATAAGAAAACAGAATCCCAAATAAAAAAAAATTTACCTTGAGAATAATTTTATATAAATTATTATTTCGAAACCCAACAAAAAATCTCACGCTAACCTTGTTTGTTTCCTTATTATTTATTATTCATGGTTTCGTGTATAATACAATTGGATGAGGAACAAAAAAATAAAAAAGTAATATAACTCAATTTATATTTTATGAAATAAGAAAAGATTTAGTAACTACTTTTGTAAGACTAGTATAGGTATTTCTTTTCTCATTTTGATCTGAAAACATAAAATAAATTAAATTGTATTGGGCAATAATAGCAAATTTCATTTAACCTTATACCTTATGTAATTTAAATAAATCTAGCAGAATATAAAAAACTGGTTTTACAAATTTTACAGGTTTTGTCTGTTTGCGCCAGCAAATACTACATTGAAACCTTTAAAAAATAAGCCTCCACATTTTTCAAAGGCGGGCAACGACGCTTCTGCAACCTAGGTATGGTTTTGCAAATCCATCCAATCTATGGGTGGCGTGAATTCTATAAGGCGATACCGTAATTCGTCTCCCTTACTATGCCATAAGAAATGTGTTTATTGATAATAAGTTCTCCTTATTGTTTTATGTATGAGTTTTATTTCAGCGGATTGATGTAGGAATCTTCACCATTAGCAAATAATAGTTACTGAAATAACTGACCGTTTCCACAGCAGGCATACTATTAAATGTTTATTACTTTTGGTTTCTAGTTTATGTCTCATATATATACTGTCGAATTATATATAGCAGACATTTTCACGATTTGAACTGGGTTTCAATTTTTATTTTCTGGATTTCTTATAAATCTTTTTATGTGTCTTTTAATTGCAACCATCAATCATTAATTTTATTAGTTACGTATTTTTCATCATACTGATTGAAATAATCATCCATGACCATATTTACCATTATTTCGATCGATAGCAAATCACAGATTGTAAAATTAAATGCTGACATCATCCTTGTATTTTTCCCGGATCTCATGGTGCACATATCCAAAAATTGATTTAGATCAGTATTCTTGTTCTTCCTGGAAGAGTGTTGCCTGTCCACTTTGATGTATTTATACATGAGGAAGAATTCAAATACGTCAGCGTTATTATATACATTTTTACACATCGTGTAATTGTTTACATTTCTTATATCAGTATAAATATTATTTTAACAAGAATGTATGTGTTTCACTATTGGGCAAGGAGGCTCCTTCAAGTCAGTAATCAGCAAAATCAAGAGGCCTTGATTTTGCTGATTACTAGTGGACTGGACGTAATCATTACTTATGTTAAAGTATACAATTATCCTAAACGTGTTAAAACCAAAAGTTTTGTTTTAAGCCCGTTTAAAATTAAAATTGACATTTACATTACACTGTATACCTAGTAGTAGAAATTACCAAAAAAATATTGTAAGCCATTACTTTTGTGATGCATAGGATAGTAAAGTTATTATTTTTTAGAATTTTATAATTGCCTCTTCCTATACCCAATGTGTTGTTCCTGGTTACCTCGGTGATTCCAAGTTTTAAGGGCTCCCCTTCGTTGTCGCTGTAGTCACGCAATGAACATTGAATTTTTACGTTTACTTTACGTACATTTTAATAACCTTTTTAACGATCATCAACAGTAGATACAAGTTAACTTAAGAATAGGGTTTTGTACATATTGAAATGTATTCCTCACTATGAATACGGCAACATTTATGTATGAGGAAGGAAAAATTTGTACATTTTAACTAAAGTAATTTAATTTGCAAGCTTAATGTTTTTTTTAAATAAACAATATGGCACTATTCTGATGATACACTTTTAATGATACATTAATTATGCTATTTTTAAATATAATATCATTGTTTCTAAAAACGAGAACTTCTCAATAAGGAACGATAATTATCGTACCGTAAGGTAAATTTGACGATAATTACCTATAATTTTATTATTTTTGTATTTATTTTGTTTCACGAATATCTATACAGTTTCATTTAATATTATATTTTTTGATAATTATGTTCATATCTGTAACAGGCATATATAACAATTACAGGAATACACAATTTTTAACATATGATTAAGGAGGAGTACGAATATTTCAAAAATATATTAAGAAAATATAAATATAAATAAAATAAATTCATACCCTCAAAACTTTTTAACTGGTAATCTTTGATTATATTTTTACGAATATAATCAAAGATTAGAATAAATATATAGAATTAAAGACAATAATCACAGTTAGTTAAACCTTTCACCATACAATAACGTAATAGAGTAGGGCGGAGGTAGACCGGTGGGGCGCCCTATAACGCCGCTTCGCTTAGTTGTTGAACAGCTGTCAGAAGTAATACAAGTATTTACGAACGCAACATCATTTGTTGTGGATTTTCATTCCCGAACTTAAAAGAAATGTCATTTTGTAGTGTAAATAAGGATGGAAAAGTTCGTTTAAAATTTCATGTATTATAATAGGTACTAAAATATAAATGTATAAAATAACAAAGTGACAATATTAAAAATAACTTTCATTGCTTATTATTAAAACGATAAAAATTTAACAGATAAATTATAAGTCGTGAATTGTACCGAAGGAAACACACGATTTTCTAATGAAAAAGTGTTTTTATAAATGCTCGTGTTGAAGTTATCGCGTACTGTGGTTTAGTGTGGTCTAATCTATGTGTTGTCAACGAGCTATTATGACCTTCTAAATGAAGCAGCCATATCCTGACGACATTATGCTGTGTTTTGTGCAAGGGTTTGGTAATAGTGTTGAACGAGGATATAACAAGAGCCGTGAATTCGATGAGAACGAAGTGTTCGAAGGTAACACAATTAGATCCTCCAAGAAAAGTAAGAGAGTATCTGTGCATTCAGGTACAAGTTTAGATATAAATGAGGGTGTGGAGTATAAGAAAAGCCTTGCAACAGGAAGATCTCTAAGATTGTCTTCGGGTGAGAGACTCAGAGCTGTGCCCGAGGTTAAGAGAAGTTTTAGTGATCGTTTTTCTGTCATAAATGATGTTGGTGGCAAGAAGACTTCTAAAGGACTTCTGACCATTAGGAAAACTTGGTAAATTATATTTATTATTATTTTTATTCCTCTAATTTATTAAAAAAAAATTAGTGTTACTAAAAAATCTCATCAAAATTTTTAACTTGAATGTCATGTTTAATATAAAATTCGGTTGTCAATGTTTTTAATTTATTTTGTCACATGTTCTAAACTGATCAACATTACAAAAATAAAAATATAACTACAAAAAATGCCCACTTCGCATTCATATTGACAGTAGCTCCAACTATCATAGTTTCTTATACTATTTGAACGAATGAATTTCTTAATCCAATAAAACTGTTACTCACTTCAAATTTTGTTAATCACATCTCTTTTTTAGGTAAATTAATTCAAAGTCCAAACAATTAAAAAGAAAATAAAATTTTTTGCTAGGTTAAAATTAAAAAAACATATATGTATATAATGTATTTTGTTGCTTTTAATTTAATCTGAACATAATTTATTAAAAAAAAATTGTGTCGAAATAACTGCATTTTTAAAGTAAAAAAGTGTATTTATAAAGATTTAAAACACAATTTTCTCCATGTTTTTTGTTTTGTGGCAGCAAACTGTAGGTACAACTAAATTGACTTTTATGGGATACCAAGGAGTTGGTTAAACCATTTTATATTCACTCTTTTTTATGATGATTCACACATCAAATGTATGATAAAAATGTTCCCATATAAAAGAAGGTTTAGAATAAGGGAAATCCTATTAATAAAATCAAGTCAACAATTTTATTTAAAATCATCCAATTAACTTTATTTGCATTAACCCAATATTTAAAAATGTCTTTTTTACTTTTGTCTATGCTTCCCCTGCATATTAAGGTAAATTAACTTATTTATTTAGGAAGTTTCATTAAAAGGATAAGCTGTTCCTTTTCTGTGTGTAAGGTTTCTAACAATACTACATAATTTGGTCATTGCATTTCAGCTTTTTTTCAAATATTTGTGTGGATGGAAGGGTGGATTAATTTTGAAATTAATTAAAAAATTAATTTAATTTCATTTAAATTGTATTGAATATATATTTGAGTGCTATTATTTTCCTTATAAACAAGGAAGTTATATCTAGTTTTGTTCAATGTTTCTAATGTTATTCAGTATGCATGAATGAAAAATCAATATGAGTTGGTTTTAAAACTTGTTCATCATAGAAATGTTTGAAAAATATTGTTTTAATAAAAAGACATTTTTTATTCTTATTTTAACTTAAATTTAGTTACATTATTAATATGAAGATGTGTTAAAGAGAGTTAAGAAGTTATAAATACATACATATATTTGCATCAAGGTTCCAATAATCATACTTTATCGGGGTTTGATTGTGGAAGTGGTTGTACAAAAAGAATAGATTAGATAAATTGTTGGTAATAGAGTATCAACACCTGTGCAATATCATTCAGATAAAAAAGTCTAGATATGAGATGGTTCAATGACAGAAAAATAGATTGATTCTTTTATAATTTGTAAGACAGACAATGGACGGCCTCCGGTTGCATTGCACATGAAAATCCGCAAACACCTTTCCAGGATTGATTGTAGCTATTAAGGATTTGTGATCATTAGACAAGCTATTCCAGCAGTCTGATATAATCTGACTATTCTTAGGATAGTAAAATGACATTATATTCAATACAATTGTAAAACAGCTCATACATTGCTCATGCTTTGCGGTTGGATTTGGGATTGACTTTTTTCTTAGGTAAATGAAAACGAAAGAAATAGGGTGGCCTTTTTCTATGCCTAGAACCATATAACACTAGAAGTGTTTAAGGTGTAAAAAATATTCTAATCAAGTCTGTGGTCAATTTTAGTTAATTACGCAGTGATGTAAAACTTAATTAGGAAATTGTATATAAATTTCTTAATCAATATGCAAAAATATCTTCACCTAACACTCGTGCGTGGACGGCCTAGTTAACGTTTAACCGCAGTACCGAAATAATTCTTACGTTGTTAAGGCCAAGTTATGTTGGTAAGTAATATTCAAAAATAAACTGTTTTTTTACTTCGTTACGAGGTTTAATTAATATTCGAACGACTGTTTGCTCAATTTTTGATAGTTACTGATTACGTTGTTTTGAATGTCACACTAACCGCGTTTATGAAGCGATTATTTGGTGGTTCGTATCTAACGACTCACTTTGTCAATAAACTGTTTATAAACATTTACCACTACCTATAAAGACAAGCAGTCGGATTTTTATTAGTAATACTTTAAATGTTTGTGCAGTACCAATGTTAGACGTTTAACGGTATAACTCAACTGATACGATATGGAAACCTTCAAAAAAAGTTTGCACATTTCTCAAAGGTCGGCAAAGCTTCTTTGGAGTTGTTGATGTCTATGGACGGCGTTGACTGCTCTCCATCAAACGACACGTTTGTTCGTTTGCCTTTGCATAACATAAAAAATACGATGATCTTAAATGTTATGCCATTAAAGTCTAACATTTGACAGTAAGAGTCAAAGCCAACATAGTTGAATCAAGTGTGCAAATTACTTTTATGGTATCCAAAGCGGTAAAGAAGGTCAATAATCAAAACTTTTGATGGTAGCTGAGTTGTTTGCTTTGGCAACGTTAGACTTTTCGCAAATGTAGGGATTAATTGACTTTGTCTACCCCGTCTTATTTACCGTTGAGCGTGGAATGACTTATAAAGAATAGAGATTTTTACAAACTCTGTATGTGACCAAAAAAAAATATTGAATACAGCAAGTAAATCACTTATAAAAATTCACAGTATACCTCGTTTTGAATCCAGACTTGACAGTCAATCCGCCTTCGATTCATGGAAACTACCACAAAACTTTCATATTTTCCAAAATCAAACCTGGAAGATTCCGATTTTCGATTTTAACATAGGTTTGTTCATAAGACTTTTTGATTTTTATGACGAACGTAAGCCTAATAAGCTTACACAACCTTTTTATTGAAATTCAAAAACGACGTAATTCAAAATGTAAGTTTTTCGCTAATTTTTGTCTGTAAATCATGAGGGGAATAGATGGTCTTATTTTTATAAATAAGCGATATCTGGCGTCTAATTTGCGGCTTGGTAAAAGTGGTGGAAAATTTTTGTGGGTGTGATGAAGACGAAGATAGCGTTATGTTTGTGCGCCTTGGAGGAGACCTATATACAGGTGTCCCAGATCTCAACGTAAAGCCGAAACGGGGTGACAGGATTGATTGTAACTATCATAAGAAAAATCAGAAAAAAAATCTATCTGAAGATCTTAAGATAAAGAATCTACCAAGAGCTTGTGCGAATAAAAAAATATTTTAACTGAGTAAAATGGGTTAGCAAAAATCGGGTTACTTGAGGTTTTTATTTTTTTACTCGTTTTTTTTAGTATAAAACTAATAAGTATTTTACCATTTTACAATCCTAATTAGATGCGCCAACTTTTAATGGCACTTGCCAAGGCACTCTAGTACTTTTTTTTAAAGGAGAGCCTTTCAAAGTCGACAAATTTTGAAAATTTTAAATTCATTGTTTAACAAACAGTCTTAATTCTAGGAAACTTGGGGCAATTGTGTCATTATGTTTTACTGTGATTCTAGAAATATTATTTAGAGTTACGGTTCCAAAGTTTAAATGAACAAAAATAATAAAAAGTAATCACAATAACCGAAAAATGGTTACAGTTTGACCAAAATTCTAGGCTTTTCTTAAATGCCCATAATTTTCAAACTGCATGGGATAGATTTTTTTTTCTGATTTTTCTTATGATGGTTACAATCAATCCTGTCACCCCGATTCGGCTTGACGTTCAGTTCTGGGACACCCTGTATAGCAGTAGTTATATAAATGACATATTTTTTTAACTTTTATCGAGGTAAGAAACTGGTTTCCATAGACAAATATGCAACATCAATCTCCTCAGAGTTTGTTTGAATATGTGAACTCCTTTTATAGTCGATGTTGATGTCATCGGTCAACTAATAATAGGCGGATGTTCCTAATTAGTTGTAGGTGGTCTTTTGTTCCGATACTACCACTCTATATGTATGGTTTGTATTCTACTAATATTTCAAAACACGTAAAGGTAAATTGCACATTAGTTATTTCATATTGACAGGAGTGTACCGTCGCCCTTTTTAATAAATCTACGGAATTCTTATGAAATTATCGATAAAACACAATTTTAATAAACATATATGTTAATACATTTATCAGTGATCAATCTGTGCTTTATTTTGCGTTAATTTGTGCAATTTTAAAACTGCACATTTCGCAACACGAAACGTCTTTCTTAAACTCCAGCAATTATTCTTTTTTATTTGCAGTAATTCGGTTTTGTCTCTCATTTTTTAAAATAAATGACGCAGCGAAATATATAAAGTAATCTGAGATGAAAAAGAAAAAGTAATAATATTACTTAAACCTTGATCGACCTAAATGGCACAGTAGCTAAATGGTCGTCTTCTGAGTCAAGAGTCGTAGGTTCGATACACGTAACAGGCTAAATATTTGTATTATACACAGGAATATATATATATATATATATATATATATATATATATATATATATATATATATATATATATATATATATATATATATATATATATATATATATATATATATATATCTATATATATATTTATTTGTTTTGGGTACTTCTTGTTATTTGTGTGTTTATAATGACACCGATGACACATGAAATAGTTGTACATGCTCACTACTGGGCACAGGCCTCCCCATTTCTGGAGGAACGGACATTAAACCCCCACGCTTGTCTAATGCGGATTGGCGGGGCTACCAGACTAGGAATAGATAACTGTAAGCAATACATATGTTAATTCGAATGCAGGGATTGGACCTGCGACCATTGACTCTGTAGGCGAAGATTCCGCCACTGAGCCAATTGGTCTTCAATTAAACAGTAGTCATGATTGATGCGGCCACTCCGCATGGAGTGGTCGCATCAATCAATATGGAACGAATTTTGCTATATGCACATTTTCTTACTTGCACAGTATTATTATATTCTGTATTGTCTATTGTAACCAAGATTTAATATATGTAACAACAGAATAAGTCAATGAGCTTTTCCTGGCATAGTATAAGACCACCCCATTCTCATTTACTCTCAATGTCACTCGTATTTCTAGTGTAGTTGTACGCGGTAACTAGGGGAGACGAATGTCAGTAGATAGGTAGGTAGGATATAGCAGCATCTACATAAATAATATTATTCTGCAAACTCCAATTCGCCCACCAAGTGTGGGAATTACGAGGATATCACATAATTTTAAAGGAAGCCAATGTCCTTCAATGTAAAATCTTAGAGCTAATAGATGTAAGTTATAAATTTAACATTTAAACTTTTAAAAAAAATAATTTTAACATTTAAAATTGTCTCAGAAATAAGTAAGCCTAAGGATGATTTGATTAGGTCGATTGTAGTACATCTTCCAGCGCGTTTCCGAACCGACACTACTTTTGGAACCTTGAAAAAACAAGCCTATACATTCTTAAAGGCAGGTAACGTTTCTGCAATGCCTATGGTACTGCGGATGTCTACGTGTTATGTAACGTACTATGTTGATTGCTTTCCACCGGGTGACACGCCTGCTTGTTTATCTTCCTATACGATAAAAAAACATTCTACACAAAAGATCAATTTAATTAAAGTGAAGACGGTAGTTGCGCTATAAATAAGGTCACCTTTGCACTCGCAAGTTGAATCCAATTACCGTCGATTGTTCGTGACCTACATGACGGTGTTATGTACATCGTTTAATGCAATAAATGTATGAATTAAGTATTAATAAATGTTCGATTGATCAATAAGGGTTTGTTTTTGTCTATGTATTTTTGTGTAGAATGACCTTGTTGAGCGTAGGGCCTTTATAACTTCTTGGGGAGGATTCTCGTGCAGGTGGCCTTCAACTCGATTAGGAAGTATGAATGTGACGTTGATAATTCAGCAAAGAAGACTGGTATCCAATCTTCAAACTGTTCTGATACAGTGGAAGACACATCAGAACAGCAGGGGCGAGGTTAGTGGCTGTGTTAAAAAAATATACTAAAATATACTATATATTCGTAATTTATGGGTTTATAAGGGGTCATCCATAAATTACGTCACACGTTAAAGAAGAGATCGAAAAGAGTGATATCAGGTGACAAGAGAGAGATGAGTGAGACCTTTGTGGCATCACATGCATCCATCCATGCGTGACAAAGACTGGGGGATCATGAAATTCATGTGACGGAATTTATAAATGGTTTGTTGTTTTCGTGATGCTGGATATTTCTTCTATCAAGTATATTTCTATTAAAATTAAACTAGACTAACAAAAATATTTAAAAACAAACGTATAGCCTCGGAAAGTTAGTTGATTATAGCATAACAAACATTTACCTTGTGGCGTCGATACGACTACCTAGTTTATTTTTTGAAAGGAAGACTAGCAATGTTGTTATATTTTTTTGTCTTATTAAAATGATCTACTTGCTTTAATGAAATTAATGCTTATCGTGAAGAAAATTGGTTTATTTTAATAGTCTTCAATCTAGTAATGTATGTGTGTTATATTACCAGTATGTGTTTGTTATATTACCGGCTTAAAGTGTGGCAGGCAAAGACCCGTTGCCCCTGAGCTGAAATCGAAAAAAAGGGATTAGCCTCTAGGCTAGTCTAGTATAAAGAAGTGCTCTAGTCAAAGGGGTACAGAAGCCCACTTTCCTATGCTGACAATCCATGTATATTCAATAGAGGTCGAAGATGTTAAATACTGTTTTATTCGCTGAGCAGATACTTCGTTTCTATACAGTTTGGTCATTTTGGGATAACAAGTTAGAATAATAAACTCTACTTAAACTTATCGTATGTCAATATCCACAATATTTTATTAATGGCTGCCTTACCGTACGTGACTATTTCTTATACAAAATTGATGACTACAACGTTGTATTCTTAGAATCGCGTCTGAGTTACAACGTTGCTAAATTCAAATTAAGCAAGCGTTATATAAAATCTACCTGAGCAAACACACTTATCTGACGGAGACTGATCTACAGGTATAATATTAATATTGTTTTTTTTGTTTAGTTCCACCAACAACTTAAACACTGATTAATGGAGTCGGGCGTTACTTTGCGGAAATCCATTACTATGTGGACAGTCAGAACTTTTACTTAGCTAAAATCCGCGACAAGTTAAATACATACACCTTAAATACTACTATATTTCTTTTACATATTTAGTAAACAATTATTAGATTACGAATATTAAGTCTTTCATAGGTAGACAAGATATGAAATATGGGCATAAGAAATATAAACTAGAAAATAAAATAGTACATATATGTATATACTAATACTATTATTAATAGTAATTTTTCCGTAAATTACCCAGTGAGTCCGCATGCATCAACTTATTGTTTTTTTTTAATCCTTAATCGTACGAGGAACGGGCGAATTCGCACCCAAAACGGTTTTTCATAAATTAACACACTTGGTGCCATCACCAAGTGTGTTAATAAACTGTCTTTATCGCCATAAATCAAGATAAAAACCTATCCTAGGCCGCATTCATCAACTGGGCAAAGGGCTCAGCTTTCGCTAACAGAGAATGAGATTCCCCTGTGGCGTTGGTCTTCAGCCATTGACTTTAAGTAGAGTTCTGTGCACGTTGACTCGCTCTTTACGAATATATAATATGAGTATCAAGAGAAGCGTGTATGGAAGTTGGCTTTCTTCCAACGGGTTTGCGTTGTTGTATCTAAGATTCCTCGTTTGTGTGTGATCTCCTATAGTTAGAAATCTATCGTTTTGTTTCATTCTGGCGCAGTTAAGTCATCGTTCATCGCTCTCTAACAGTTCACTTTACAAATAGATTGAAAGGTCAGAAATGACCTTCAAATCTAAGAAAGACGAAGATTGTAAACTGAAGTCTAAAGAAGAAACTGTAAAAATGGGTTCGTTCAAAAATGCTTTAATTTAAGTAGTTTAATGTTAAAGATATTTCAAGTATTTAGTAATAATTAACATTGTTGGTATACACTTGAAGAGTAAAGATTTCATACGTAGTTTTACAAGGCATGAAAGATGTGGTTATATTATAAATTATTTTTTGTTCATTTTGTTTAATTCTCTTAATGTTAACGTATGCTATATCTGCATTTAGTCAATTTTATTGTTCGTTATTTTAAACTAAGGTTTTTTTTTTATATCAAAGTGTTATATGTTGAATAGGATGTTCGAATTATATTTAAATAAATCTGCGCCTGTTAGTGTAAAATGAAAAAGACACAGAAACTTTATATGTTCAACGTCTCAATATGTTATTCGCTAACTCTACATTTATACACATCGTGTCAGAAACCGTTATTTTTACAAATTTTACCATTACTTATCTACGATGACTATGATGACCTTAATATCAGCTCCGATAATAAATGTATTCAATCGGCTGCTAAAAGCTACTTAACTTTCGAAGGTGCTGCCGGAACAGTTGTTCTCTCTTTATACCGTATAAGTGCAATACTAAAATGTATGACTTGACATGCAACAGTTTCCCAATAACTGCGGTAAAACCAAAATAATTTTTGTAACTGGAACTTATTTCAAACCCTTTCGCTACGAACCCCGGATTTAGCCGTTATCGATGGCCCAATCTCTTTCAAGCTGCCGGTGGCTAATTTCTTTTTTTCACAGCCCATTTATGTCCCACAGCTGAGCACGAGCCTCTCCATTTTTGGAGGAACGGACGTTAACCCGTCACGCTTGTCCAGTGCGGATTGACGGGGTTACCAGACTCAGAATAAATATTTGTAGGCCATACATATATTTATTCCGATGCGGGGATCGAACCCGCGACCATTGAATCCGTGGGCGGGGTGCTCTGTCACTGAGCCAATCGGTCGGTGGTTATAAGTATCCACGTGAAATGTGTCAACTTCGCGGCGCGGTGTCCCGTTCAGTGGCGTCACTTCTTGCGGAGCGGACTGTCGTAACGAAAGGGTTAAACATGTTTACCAACACACCGGTCACCACTCCAGCGCTGTCTACTTCAACGGTTGGCGATTTTCAAACAAATGAGACCAGTCTATTGCCACTTTAGTTTAATAACTCGAAGGGCTACGCCAGTGACTTTAATTCTCCGACTTGATTTCTTCATTTTTAATCATTTCCATAAGAGAAACTTCGAGCATAGCCCTCTCTATAGCATAAAATATTTTGTAATATTTCTTAAAATATTACTATTTAAATAAAAAACAAAAAATCCACACCAAAAGAAACGTCTCGGACGTATTGCCAATAGGTATTTTCTCCCAGTCAACCTTCAGGCAAAACAGAGGAAAACAATAAGGGCATTATGCATTTAGGGAAAAAAATTCTATCTTCAATTCTATCGATATTGATTTCTAAAGTCATATTTTTAAGGCTTTTCATTGCATATCACCCAGTTCCCACACAACGTACATACATACGCGAACATAGTTGATATAGCTTTACGTGTTTGGACACCTGCTACTAGTACTATTGGCTAATCAATATGGCATCGGTCGGTCAGCTGTTTCATTACGTTGGTCGAAATGCCAGCCATTGAATTCCTGGCAAAGATATTTGGCAAGCTTTTCAGTTACGTGTCTCATTCATGTAAAATGTCTAAATGAGTTTATGTACAAGGAAAATCAGCACATACTTTTTCTTATTAATGTTGTTTCGTCTTGTTACTGCAGGGTTAGACAAAACATATTATTTACTTTTTAATTTTTATTTGGAAAACTTAAAGGTTTTCATACATTGCTGCATGGGCATCAATCAGGTTGTCAATGTACAACGTAAAGGTACATTTACAACCTGATTGATGCCCACATTGGGATAAATATATGTATGGCCTACAGGTATTCAGAGTCTAATTCGCCTTGGATAAGCGTTGTGGGTTAATGTCCATTCCTCTAGAAATAGGGACGCCCCTTGCCCAGCTATGCGACATATATTGTATAAAAATAGAGATAAAAAAGGAAAATGAATGTAAATGCAAAAAAAAAAACCAACATGGCGTTATAAACTTTATTAAAAATTAATGTATTGCATCATTGTTGTTTTCGTATTAAATTTGCTTTCTCTCATGGTATTTGAGTACATTCATTGCTTTAATTTAAAATATTTGGGGTATCGGTGGTATTTCTTTGTAATATCTGTGGAAATGTAAAACAATTTAATCGCTTTATAATTAATCTGGGTGTTTACTAAAAATATATAGATTGCAGGGGTTAATGAATTTAAATCTCTACAGCAAGGAAATACCGTACCTTACAAATCCTCCCGTAGGCGAAAATGCTTTGTCATGTAATGGCACTAGAATTGGTGAAGAGTGTGCACCCGATGGCAACTTGACGAAGTACTTTACACTGCTTGGAATGAGGACACCTGAACGTTATAGACCACGTTACTTACCACTAGCACTATTTTGGCAGCGACAAAACTATTGTTTCTTCTTACCGTTTGAGTCGTATCTGTATTTTCTCACCAACGACTGCACGTTTGAATCTTGAATGTTAGAAAGAACCACAACTGCACAAGGCTGCAACAGATTTATTTATTTATTAATTAGGCATGAAAACAAGTTATAGTCCTAAAGAATATTATATAATATGAACTTATCAACGCCCGGACTATAACTTTATAAATTTGCGCACAGCATGGCTATATTTTAATAATATGGTTACTAATGTATTAGTGGAATACTAAAAAATTGAACATATAAAACTTAAATTAAAAAAAAAGAAGAATAACAATAGTTTAGTGATCTTATCGGCTGCCAAAGATATCACGGAGCGATCGCTTTTATTGATGTATTTTGATATTAAAAATATCGAACGTTTCTGAACCGTGGTTAATAGATATTATATATTAATGTTTTGTGGCTATTAATTATAATTTTTTAATTATTATTTATTTTATATATTTATATTATAGTAGTATTAGTGCGTATCTATTACTTAATAGAAACGGATAAAAAATGTTTTTTATAAAATGCACAGTAGTAGAGCTATGCATAAATGGGCCGGCAATAGCAGGGAAGAACAAACAACGCGTTTTGCCTCAACTTGATGCGAAACACCCGATGATGCCTCGTGTTGAGGCGAATCGCGTTGAGTTTCTTGTTTAAGAGTGGTGTTGTGTGTGCACTGAGGCGTTTGATCACAATATTGTTTTTCATGGATCTAACATCTATATTACAAAAAAAATGAATGAACCTTCATAATCTTTTCTCTAATTGAATCCAACTCGAACGAATTTTCTTCGATGTCATCCTCAAATGTTGTATATTCTGGTATAACAGTAGTTTTCTGTTCTGCCAAATCCGTTATTGCTTCGGAAACATCTAGAGGGGGTGGAGTTTGATGGGTCATAGGTTTCTGAAACGTTTCATGACTGTATAGCAATTTAAATAAAATATTTTATCAAGTAGTTCTAATAGTACGATAAGCAAACGGTTTCTTTTAAAATATCATCATTGTCATCAACAGCCTACGGCAATGCACTGTTGAATAGGTTCCCCTCAAGGCACGAACCGAAGCCGAAAAAGCCGAAGATTGAGTTGATCTTCACGAGCTTCACGCATGCCATATCTTCCAGCCTGCAGATCTGGTCGGGAGCGTCCCATACTACTTTCACCAAGATGGTTTTCACTTCAGCACTTGTTTACTCCTTTGGTTGTTTTTTCAACAAATTTACTCTCCCATTAATTACATTTTATCCTATGGGAGGCAACGCATTTGCTATGCCTGGTGTTGCTGATGTCCATAAATTCAAGTGAAGTTAATGGTCTTATGAAGGGTAAACTCAAAACGCAGTGTGGGACACTGCCTTTTGCCAAGACGGTCTCCACTACAGCACTCGGTTCTCCAATAAATAATTTGACATTTTTTCTTCACTATCAGTCGGAAATCGGCAATCGGAATACTTTCAGCGTTATTTCCAAACCGATACGATATAAGAACTTTCAGAAAACAAGACGGCAGACATGCTTGCTCGTTTGTATCCCATAAAAAAGTATAATTAGTAGTAGTATCCCATAAGTTTGCTAATACGGAGAGCCATATCGGTGATCTTGCTTTTCTGGTAAATAAGAATAGTATAATTTAAGTAAATGCATGTACGTGCAGGTACGTGCATGTATGTACGTATGTATGTGATACAGTAGTACTAAGAGATTACATCTCCTTGCATTAATGTTTGTATGTGGCGCAATATAGATTTTTTAAAGTGACTTACGTTCTCGACATGCAAAATGTTTAAAACGATCACAATTAATAATCCCAACATCGTGTTGGATCACCGGTGATATCGCAACTGGGACTAATGAAATTCCTACTAGTCGTCTGCATTTCATAAACACGGATTCGACTTTCTTTAAATATTATAATTTTGCCTCGAACTGACTCTTTTCAAACAATGGAAAGGTTGCCTACGGGTTTGAATAACTATCAGAACATTTTGTTTTATTAATTTACTGGAGCAGTACGGATTTAAGCACCATTATTCATGGTGAGTTAAAACAGTAGGTTGTGTTGTTATTATACATTAACATATTTATATGTATACAGACTGTCCATCTAAAGAAATAGAGGTTTAAAATTAAATTCTCTCATCCAAGTATTAAATATTGGTTTCGAATGTTCAACACGTCTGACTTCCCGTCAAAAAACTACTTCCCTTCACACGTCGGCTGCCGACACTAGACCATGTCTACTTTGCAATTGACATTTAGGTTCTAGTGTCGCCTGTATTTGTTTGATCAGTTGCCAAATAAATATATTTAAATGTGACGTAAGTATTTTAATTACTTATTATAAAATTACTTATTATTAATTATTATAAAATATTACTATAACATCAAAATGTAAATAAAATTTTATGTCCCACTGCTGGACAAGGGGCTTCCTCATTTCTAAAGGAATGTACTTTAAATCCATAAGCTTTTCTAAGGGATATTGCCGGGGCACCCAGACTCCGAATAATTAAAAAAAAGAAGTCTAGCAATGTTTTTGATAATATATTACTTTATTTATTGTTAACCATTATTACTCCACATGTTCCTCATCACATATTATTATATGAATGTTATTATACGAATAATATTATAATAAATAAATAATATTATAATTATAAATGTTGCGTTCTATGTATAATATTATAACATGTTTTTTTTTAAATATATGTATATGTTCAAGAACTTGATTTGCAAAAGGTGAATTTAATTTGAAAACTTTAAACGCGGTTAAAATTCCTTTAAAACGCAATTAATAAATACATCAAGTACACTATACATCAAAATCGAAAAAATGTTTGCTATTGAACCGTTTAAAAATAAAACTTACGACCTGTTAAGTTTACAATTCCTTCTTAATTAATGTGATGCTTATTTTTTTAAATAAATAACGAAGGAGGTTTTGTAATAATAAATTTAGTTCTCGAATTATGAAAGGAAAATATATTTGCTTAATTTTTGTTTTAGTGCATTTATTATTGGATTTACTTAGGGTAATTGTAAGTAGGTTAAGGAAATGTGGGTTTAAATGCATTTATATAAAATGTTATGAAACGAATTTCGTTTGTTTTATTTCACTTAGTTTTACTAGTTTGGTTAGACTTCTCTGAAGTCAAAAATCTAAATATAAGTTTAAAAGGTCCATTTTGTTTATTCAACATTGGACAGGAACCGTTTTGCAACAAAAATATTTTAGTGTACCATTTCTTGTGTTGGACAAATTATCAACTGTGGCAATACGTGAATCTGTGTGCCGGATAGTAAAGAAAATTATTACTTTATAGTTATTAAAATGAAAAGCTTATTATTTTTAAACGTTATGAAGACTCCCTAACATCTTGAGCAGACGTTTGGTGACTGAAAAATTTAGGTGTTTAGGTAACTCTGCCTTCGTTGTACTATGCCAGTACAATGAAGGCAGAGTTATGTCATAGTTCATTTTCTTCATTATAGTATAGTTGTTTTCTGTAATTCAAACAAAGTAGTGTCAGTCGTAGTAGAAACTTGATTGTTAATGTTAAAAGACTGATATTTAAGAAATGAAATGGATTTGTTGACGCCGAAGTAATGTGGATGTTTTTTGGAAGTTCTCCTATGCGTTCGGAGGACCCGTGCTGTCCCTCGCGATATTACCAGCTTTATTCATTCGTATGGTTTTATTGTGATTAAATTGTATTCTTTCATATGTATGATATATTGTATGTGTGAATGTGTACTTCAACAATGTGGAGTTGGTCAATTTCAAAACCTTTATTTGGTTTAGAAAACTCGTTTTTATCGCATGTTTATATGTGTTGAATGGCTTCTTGCCCCGTGAACTTAAATGTTAATCGTTTTCAATGTCGCAGATCAACAGGTTTTACGATATATATATATATTTATAGATTCTTAACATGATTTATTATTTAGTTGTTAAATATATTAAATGCAGGTCACACACAGTGTATACGGTGTTGTTGTGTTACTTATAGTCGGGTGATTTTTTTACTCAGTTTGCTTCTCACTTCTATTAAAAAAAAAAACATATTTTCTTAGTTATGATACTGTACCTACTATACGTGGATATCCACATCCACTGGGGTATGGGAATGAAGAACTGGCTGAATCTATTCCTACGTTGGGTTTGTCGCATGTCCTCTCTCTTCGCGGGAGCCAGGCGGCGACATGAGGACTTAGGGTGGGAGCGGGCGTTCCTCAGGTGGACGAGCGTGGAGGGAGCTAGTTTTTGTTAGTGTGAGTGTGGTCCATTGTCGGCTTGGTCAAACGTCTGTTTTGTTTTTTTTATGGGATAGGAATGCAAACGAGCAGGTGTGTCACTTGATAAGCAATCGACGCCGCCCATAAACATCCTCAAAGCCATAGGCAGCTCAGATGCGTTACCGACCTTTAAAGATAGTTCATTGTTTGAGGGGGAGGAAGGAGGAGGTTTGGGTTCTAGGAACTCAACCGCTCACCGTACGCTACCATTCAGACGCGATTATTCTGTGGGATTGTGGTACTCCTCCGGGCGAGCCAGCCCATTCATGCTACCGAAAAATTCGACTGTTGCGCCGAGTATCGCCGCTGTAGGGTCGGCGCCGGATTGTTAGTTATGATGCAAATGTGGGTGCCATTATAATTCATAAATTACATACTACTACCCTGTCTAACTAAAAATATAAACAGGACGGAATCGTTGCAATGGTAAAGCTACCTTTATAAAGCATTCGGAATTAATTCTCGCGAAAGAAGGAAGAAGCAGGATTGCCCTTTTCCATGCATGAACATGTGTTGATACAGGTTGTTGGTCTGTTGCAGGTCGACCGGTAACTTCGCGCCGAGTGCGGCGGGTGGCGGGTGCGGGGCGCCTCGCTCCGCGCCCGCCACGCCGTTGCAACTCGAACCCCATCCCCGTGCTACCAAACATGACAAGTAAGAGTTATATATAAGTACACACACACACACACACACATATATATATATATATATATATATATATATATATATATATATATATATATATATATATATATATATATATATATATATATATATATATATATATATATATATATATATATAATAGAATAGAATGATTGAAACTATAATCATTTGATATGATACTATTTATATATGAACTAATACTGCAGTTTTTAAATTTAACACTCATCTACTAGAATGCCAAAACCTTAAATGACGGCCTCACAAAACTGTTGTCTGTTGTCTTGGTTATCTTCTGCCATTCGTCTTGCAGTAGGACAAGATTTCATTGTTATTAAATCTTAAACAAGTTTTTAAAATGTAGAATATATTAACAAAGTGTGTGTGTATCCTTTGGAGCGAAAAAAGTGAACAAATAAAACGTCTAGCTGTGGGACAAATTGGTGTATAGTTAAAAAGTAGGTAAGTATATAGTAAATATACTGAAATAGAAGAATACACACGTGTATTATTTAATATTTTGATAAAACTTAGATTGTTGTAACTTGTCATTCTATTCTGGAGTGTCGATGTATTTTGAGATGCAGTTGTAATATAAAAAAAAATACTTTTTATTTTTCTTTACCTCATGTTGATCATAAAAATAATAATACATAACGTCAGTGGTTTTTTTAATGTTCATTTCATATCAGAATAAGTAATTAAATATATTACATAATTTGGTATGAAGATCGATATATTACTAACAAAGTTGCATATCGTTTTGATAACTTGCAAATAAAATGAATGAAATAATTCAAGGCCATGACCTTGCTACAGATAATAGCATTGACGTGAGTAAACACAGAGTTATATCTTTAAAATTATCCCAATAAATAAAGTAGCAATGACGATGAGGATGTTAGTGTGTAAAATGAAAATCCTTTATGACAAGTTCTATCGAACGGAAATTATTATATCACAGTTTATTCTTCAGTAGTCTACTTTTGTACTTATCTATTTTAGAGGTGTATCTCGCATATCCCAACCGGAAATATCGCAATTGATTCAGCCGCCCGCCATCTTTGATAGTTTTCTCTCCAATCTTTGAAAGTTGATAATATTAATTTCGAAGCTGATTCGACGACAGCAACATATGAACACTTTCAAGTGTTAATTCGGCATATAACAATAGTATATTTGAGAGCCCTATGTACGAGTATGTGTTTATCCTTATGTGTTTATTGAATGGAATGCACATTTATATTTTCTTATCTTTTATTTTTGTACCCTGTAGGGTCCATGGTGCTCTAACATTAATTAAAACCTTATATTTACGCTGTGGAACATTGAAATAGGCTTAGTGGCGAATAATAAGTATAAGGTAATGAAAAATGAAAATTTAGAGCTTTTATGTATATCCATCCCTATATGTTTATTAAATGGATAATGGCATATGCACATTAATATTTTCTCGTCTCTTATTGTGTCTTAAAGAGATGGACCCTGTGGAACATACATTAAAATGGATTCATTTAGGTCATCTGCATGGCTCAGTGATGAAATAATGATAAGTATAAATTAATGAAAATGCTTTATTTTTAGCAATTTAATTCTAGTTATGGTCTTCGTTAAAAATAATAATCTAATTGCATAATCATCATCAACAGTCTGCGGCAGTCCACGGCTGGACATAGGCCTCCCACAAGAAGCGCCTTGTAACCCGACCTTTGGCTTCACGCATCCAGTCTCATTGCATATTATGTATAAAATATATGAAAATATAATTTAGGCCATTTTTCGTGTAGTGCTCGGCTCAGTCGCATCAATTGAAGTCGATACCGTTTCCCAGTGATGGTTTCGTTTGGTTTTAACTGCTCGTAATAAACAACACTGATCTGATCCCACGAAATACACAGTATAACCTTCTCAGTGTGTATATTTGGCCGAGCCGTCGACGTAGAAGCATGACCGGGCAGTCCCCATGGCTTTCTTTTCTTTGGATTGCTGTAATGAATCTATTTTTCATCATCCGTCATGATGCGATGAGGAAACCTATCCTTTTTTGCCGCTGGAGCGGTTGTTTACAGGCGAAAAACAACGCTCAACGTCCTATAGCTTCTAATCATAAGGAACTCAAGCTTCCTTGCTTTTAAAACATTTCTAACGCATGTAATCGTTTACAAATGGCTTGGGGGGTAACTCCTAATACTGAAGCAAACGGCTTGCGTTTGACATGGATCATCATCGAGCAATTTCTCCAATTCATCGTCTTCGAATGTTTTTAGCCTTTTTTCGCGCGTACATCGAAATCACCGTCTTTAAAGCGACGGAACCAATAGCGGCACGTTGTTTCACTTTCTGTGAACTTTTTTTTAACTTTTCACTTTCTGTAAATTTTTTTTTTAACTTGCGATGCGCTTCAGCCGCCGTTTTGGATATGTCAAAATCACAATTACTACTGGAGTCATCTAATGAAAAATAGCGAGAACTTAGTTGCGCACCAAATAATAATATTCGATGTACGTTCATATCGATGTGTAAATGAACATATTGAATAATCTTGAAGATAAATAGATCCCAAGTGCTTAAAGAGTATGCGTAAACAGAATATTTATTACTCGAGAATAGCTGAGTAATTTTTCTATCCAAGGAATGAAAAAGGTAGCTTTTAAATAATTTTAAGTTTCGTATCTTGGTGCGTTATCGATCCGCTTTAGACAAGCGTCGTGGGCTAATTTCCGTTCCTTTAGAAAAGGGGAGGCCCGGTTTTGAGATATATGTATTTACAAACGTACATATATGGGCTATGAAAAAAATTGTAATCGTTCTCAATTCGTCCTAAAACAAAACAAAATGAATTTTTTTCATTATATTTATTATGAATTTTTTTCATTATGTTATTTATTATTATTATTCATTATATTTTATTGACCTGTAAATGTGATTTTGGTTTGTATCTAGTCTTTTATATTTTTATTTATCACCGTTCCAAAGTAATAAAAAATCCTGGTTAACCAAGATGTTTTACTCTTAATCCTACTTCTTATCGTACTTTTCCTACTAATATTATAAATGCGAAAGTTGCTGAGATGTTTGTTACTCTTTCACGAAAAAATTACTGGACGGATTTGGATGAAACTTTACAGTAATAAAAGTTATACATCGGAATAACATATAGGCTACAATTTTTAATGATTTTATGTAATTTTTTTGGTCGTAATGTAACGATACATGGCAATTAAGTCGGAAAAAATCTGGCCTCTGAGAGCTATCTTGGCGTAAGCTGTCTAAACCATTGGGGTTACACAAAGATGATGTACCGTAGGATTGTTTGTCTTGAAGAGTTCTAAATAAAAGTCCGCGACATCTACCTTTTATGTGGAAGCCCCTATGATCAAAATTGTATTAAGTAAAAAAATATATTTATTTAAAATGATCTGTCACAAAATTTAATGTGGCAGACTAAATTCCAGGCGAGCGAAGCCGCGAGCAAAAGCTAGTATTTATATAAACAGAATGTAGATGTACACGTGCGCCACGTCGCCTCGTAAACAACTTTAGAGCAGGGGTCGTCAACACCGCGCTCATAAGCGATTTATTATGAGCCCGCGACACGCTCTGCAATAAATCTTTTTTTTTAGTTAATATTTTACCCTACAAAATAAAAAGAAATAAAATGAAACATGTGAAAAGTTAAATAAAAAAAATTCTAAAAAAAAATATTAAAAATTAAAAAAAAGATCAAGATCAATAAACATATAAAACGCTTTCCCATTTCTCAAAGGCCGGCAATACTTCCGTAATACCTTTAGCACTGTGGACGTCTATGGGCGGCGTTGATTGCTGTCGATAGTGGTGACGCGTCTGCTCGTTTGCCTTCCCATCCTATAAATAAAACGTCATTACATGTTATTGTGCCTGCAACGTTCATGAAAATATTTAATTGCGCCCTTGCTTCTAAAACAGTTGACAACCTCTGGGCTAGAAGAACGGAGTTGTTATGAAGGTTACATTTTTATCCATATATTCTCGTTTTTTTTTATAATAATTTGCATACATTATATACCATGTTCAAGTTTTTGTACATTTTTATAAATTACAAGTTTTGAATAACTTTACTAGGTAACACTACTTCATTCTTTAAATAAGGAAATTAAATATTTCAGATCATGTACATATGTATGTCGCACTGCTGGGGTCGGGGCCACATGTAGGGGGCACACAACCTATTAAGCTTATTCAAGGACAATTTCTTCATATTTATAAGAGTTTGTCTGGTTTTAAGATAGCGAATTAGAATCAAGCAACACTCAGCTTACCCCTTTATTAAAGGAGTAAGCTAATCTATATATATATATAAAAATCAATTGCTGTTCGTTAGTCTCGCTAAAACTCGAGAACGGCCGGAGCGATTTGGCTAATTTTATTATTGAATGATTTTTGGAAGTCCAGGGAAGGTTTAAAAGGTGAGTTAATATGATAAAAATATTAGGAATATATTATAGTAAAAGCAAAAATTTCGTTTTCCCTTAAATTACCTTAGACTACCTAAGATATTCCTGTCAAATATTTGAAGTCGTCGCGTCGTTCAGAAATCAATTAAATTTAAAAGTCGTTCAAAAATCAAATTAAATTCAAAAGTGAATTTTTTCTTTATTTTGAAATTTGGTTTTTTTATTGATTATGATTTCTTTTTGTTCCTGGTAATTTTTGACCACATGTTTTGCTTAAGTGAAACATACTGCAATTATCGTTTAGCTTTTTTTTTTATTGATTCTGAGGCGGTATGAAGTTTGCAGGGTTAGCTAGTATTATATAAGTTTGAATGAAGATGGTGATAAAAATAATGAACGACGCTATCTAAGAATTTCTATCAATTTTTTGGAAAAGGTGACAACAAAAAAAATTAAAGTTAGTTATTGTACAAACTACGCCAACACACCTCGCTTATGAGGGAGGCCTATGTCCGGCAGAAAAAAGTAATGTCTGTATTGATTAATTGAGTATCTCATGAATTAGTGTAAAATCATCATCTATGGCACTGAGGATGTCTATGGGCGGCGCTGATTGCTTTCCATCAGGTGACACGCTTGCGCGTTTGCTTTCCTATCCAATAAAAAATAATTTTATACATTTAAATAGTTATTGTAAGTTTTTGTTATAATCTTTTTGTTATAATCGCGTCGATCGCAAGCGTCCGTCATTATTTAAATCGCTAATCAGTCGCGCGCATATCGCGTGCTAGGTGGAACGTGTTTCCAGGCAATGAGTTCGACCATTTTTTTGTGTGATGGCCGGAACATTCCTAAGTATACGATGCAATTGAAGTTTGGTCTTGTTTTTGTGGTGTGAAATGTGAATGCATACATGGCTCCTGCATATCGGGAGGCGGGCGACCAGTCCGCGTGGACTGCGATAAAATTATTGAATTATATGTATGACGGACTGAGGTAATGTTTTATATAGATATTAACTGATACTGATGTGTTTTAAATTCCATTATAAAACCAATTGAGAGTCAATAAATAGCTACCATACTAAGACCCGCAAAAAAAAAACAAATTCGAAAAATGTTGAAAAGTGATGTTGTGTGTACACTGGCTCATATACACACTACATTATTTTTTGAATTTGTTATTTCGCGGATTTTAGTAAGAATTAGCACTCCATCTAAATAATGGATTTATACAAAATAACACCTGAATTCATTAATCATCCATTATAAAATTGTCCGGATCCTTATCTTAAATTTGACAGATTTTGGCTTCTTTTAGTCATTTGTATATTTGTTCTAATGTTTTTTTAATCTATTCCATCTATTTTTTATTATCACTGATCTAGATTAACGCTGTTGGTGGCCTAACAAATAAATATAAGTAATCTATTATTGTATTATATATATTATATTCAACGACTAGCCTTTATCTTGCGATTTGTATAGGTTATACATTTTCCTCCTATATCCCGAATAAACAATTGATCGTATCAAAATATTATTAAAACCTAATTCAGATGACTTGTTAAAAAACATACTTTTTCGTACATGTTTATCGAATTTGGATTTATTTTGCTGTGTATTTGTTTTATATCAGATACAGTGTCATTATAAATGATTTTGTATGAGCTGTGACGTTGTGGAGAAAAAAACTCGAACGACGAGTTTGAGTTTTTCGCTTACTTTATTTTTAATATAGACAGAGAAATATTTTTTTACATAGTACTAGATACAATCTACTCATGTACTAGATAAAATCTACAATTTTGTTACTTTCACTATTAATAAAATAAAAAATACTATACGCGTATATATTTATATTTATATGAAAGAAGTATTTATGTAATTGGTAAATCGTGCGAGTGATCCCGTATTTGTATAAAAGTACTTTATTTTAACATCCCGTAAGTAACACGCAGATAAACATTCCGAGATCGGATACTAATTTTATGGCAAAAAAATTAATAAATGTTCCAGATAAAAATAGTAAATATAAAAAGATTGAAAGCTTTGTCTAACAGATACCGCTGATATATTAATTACTAACATTGGCGTGTATGTAGAACAGGGCTTCTTAATTACTTGTTAACTGGATGGCTGGCAGTCCACTCCCTTGCGATTTAGTCGCGATTCTGCCACGAACTGTACATCTATTGAATCGAGTCACCACCAACTGTGTTCTCAAATAAATATGGCATAGGGGTTTTCAATAGACGATTGTGGGTATTCACAAAAGGTCGGCCACGCATTTGAGACTCCCCCGGCGTTGCAGATGTCTATGGGCGGCGGTGATAACTTATCACTAGGTGGCCCGCATGCTCGTTTGCCTGCTCTGCTAAAAAATATCACGTGATGAACATGCTTCCAGACATACTTGTATAGCATTGCTGACGACATATGAAACTAAATAAACGATTTGTTTTATATAGTGGTAACAGTGCGACTACGACGATCTAAATTGCTGCCTTCGTTGTCAATGGTCGAGGGTTTGAATTCTGCCTACTAAATATATGTGTATGGTCTACATGTATTTATTCCGAGTCAAGGTTGCCCACCAAGCAGCCTTGGACAATCAGGTGGATTAATGTACTCCTACAAAAATAGTGCAAATGGTAAAAGAGAAATTAGAGCGTTCTACAAATAATCATTTGTTTGTTGCCATGTCTATGGACTACAGTTATGCGATTTTAATTCATAACAGGGCTTATAAATGAAACTAAAACGTTCCATTATTTTTGCGATACTGGAGATTGAATCATCGTGTCGCGCTCTCCTTCATCAATGTTGCGCCATAGTGGATGTTTATTTTGTACGTAATTTTATGAAAGTGTTTATCGTCATTATACATACAATGTGATGAATAACATACTTGTAAATTATACATTGACGAAGTAGACTGTTGCTTTTATTAATTGTTGTCGTTCTGTTTTTTATAGTGGAAAGGTCCGCACACGGTTCACAGAATATCGGAACCCTAGCAAATTTTGCTTCAAGGATAGAGTTAAGGATTTTTTTTAAATCTCTGCCTCCCTGATTTATCCTCCTTCGTCATAATTGTACGTTTAATTTGCATATTATTGTTTTTGTACCTACTATGTAAAAATCTTTAGCAACAATCCAAAGGTTAACTCGCGAAGAATGCCGTCCAGAATATTTTTCGGTTGAGTCGGCCTATCCATGCATGGCTCTATGACTTGAGGCAAACTGGACTCGAACAGTGTGAAAAAAAATCTGCTAATTATGATAGCCGATAAATTCAAGTGCATGATGTCTTCATCACGCATGAATCGAACGTCGTTTGTTGTACCCATTGGTCCAATCAACACAGATAATGTGGATGTACCCAGTGTGCCCTCGATTCATGCGAGCCGTGCGTGTAGAGTCAGCAAAATAAATATAAAATTATCACTTAAATAACACTTGACAAAACCAATAATAGATAATAAATGGAATATTAAAATTATTTGATATTAACCCAAAGGGCATAATTAATATTATTTGATAGTGTTGGCCGTTTATTACTAAAGTAAAAAAGTTAAATGGGAAATCGAAAAACCCTTGTCATCATGTTACTTAAATCTGCTTGGTATGATTGCTTTTGAATTACTGTCAATTAATGTAACGGTAAGGACCAATTGGCTCAGTCGTGGTGCCCTCCGCCTGCGGAGTCAATGGTTGCGGATTCGATCCCCGCATCGAAATAATGTATATGTATGGATTACAAATATTTATTCCGAGTTTGGTAACCCCGCCAATCCGCATTGGACAAGCGTGGTGGGTCAACGTCCGTTCCTCCAGAAATGAAGAGGCTCGTGCTCAGCAGTGGGACATATATGGACTGTAAAAAAACAAATATGTTACTTCTAACGTAGTTTTATTAATGTAGTATACCTACTACTAATCGATTTCCAATACAGATACATGGGTTTATTCATTTAATGCACATGTAGGAACACTACAGAATGGTATAGAAATAAGTGTATTACACGTAAAGAGAAGGGATATAATAATAATGCAAAACCGTGAAGTGTAAAACCATTTTATTACAAACTTACGTTACTTTTCAAAACTACTTTTGAAATTAATGCAAAATTATTTATTTTTTTAGTCTACAATGGGGTTTTCCGGTTGATCTATACATCTTTTTTTATCATTCTTATAGTGGTTCGGCCACGGTGGCACGAACGGGTCGGTTCGAACGGTAAAGTACCGCACGGTCATAGAATCATCTATGTACAGGTGAGTGCAGGGAACCTGTGGTCTACATCCTTTCCCCTTCCCTTATTTTCTTCTTTCCCTCCCATAACGAGCTCCTTCTTTCCAATTAAATCCTATTCCGTCTCCCATTATTTGTATTCTAACCTTAAGGTAGGCAACGCATTTGCAGTGTCTTTGGTGTTGTGGATGTTCATGGGCGACGACCAATTGGCTCAGTGGCAGGGCTCTCCGTCCGCGGAGACAATGGTCGCGGGTTCGATCCCCTCATTGGAATAAATATATGTATGGATTATATATATTTATTCCAAGTCTGGTAACCCCGCCAATCCGCACTGGACAACCTCCAGAAATGGAGAGGCCCGTGCTCAGGAGTGGGACATATATGGGCTGTTAAAAAAAAATGGGCAATGGTGGTTGCCTATCTTATGTTATTAAATTAAATATATGTTCTGGTATATTAATGTATAATGTTTTTTTTTACATTATTAAGGTATTAATTCAATATAAATTTTATCCAAATTACAAAGGAGCTCTGTTCAAGTTTGAATCATTTTCACTGGCCGTACAGCGTGTTTATAAACTGTTGCACTTTACATCGTTACAAAAATGATAGTTGCTCGGCAGTAAGTCAGTGTTTCCTCGCCTAGCGATAGCGCTGTACCGTTTCTCTGCGGTAATTGTGAATGGTGAATGAGAGACTCGGGTGATTTGCGCGCCTCGGAACGTGCCGTCGCGTGGTTTCCAACATTGACCTCGATCGATCGAATTCGCGAATATCATCCGGCCAGTTTTTGAGTTCAAACGTTCCGACAGTATCTGTGAACTTGATTTTGGAAGTTCAGCTCCTTTCCACTTTGTTTCGTTCTTTTCCTCCATTACTTTTTTTTGTTTCCCTGTAATTATTCCATCTTACTCTAACTGTTTAAAACAACGTATTTGTATTGCCCTTAATGTCGCGGATGTCCATGAGTAGCGTTGATTGCTGACGCATTTGATCCCTGTGTATTCCATAAAAAATGTTTCTTCATATTATAATTTTTTTAGCATAATCGCGTTGCTTTTGGAAAATACCTGCTCATGTAATCGTGTAATCGGTTTAGCTCGGTGTGAAGTTAGCTATCTTATCGATAGCGATAAATTAAGCCACATTGGTTATATCGATGTATGCGTACAAATTCTATCAGTTCCTCTCATGATCGCGCTTCGATCGCGGCAACTATTGGCCCGCGTTATTTATTCAGCTGCGGTGAAACAATTACGTTTTATAGTGTGGAATGTGTTTAAAAGTTTAGTTGTTATTCATGGTTTTATAAACTTGTACTGTTCTTAATAATTCATATTTAATTAATTCAATGGATTATTCAAGGTTAAATAAATGTCAATAGAATCTTCATATAAGTACTTTCTTTATTTTTAGGTAAACATGGACACGCTTTACTACAAATTCTGATAGGTACCGAATTAGTTTTGTTTGAGTGACGCTTTTCATAAGTCAATTTTTACCTCGTAATAAAAATATCAATGGCTAAAATTCGGTTATATAGTTCTTTGTTTATAGGTCATTTTTATATTCAGGCTTAACATTTCCCGTATTGTCCTATACAATAATCCTGTAGTTTGTTAATTTTATCTAATAACTTAACTGTTAAACCGTATCATATTTTAAAATAATCAGTAAATTCTTTCTGTTAGAACAACAATATATAAAATATCTCACGGTTAGAAAAAAATTAATACGTTTTTTATATTTATAGTGTTATATACTTATTTAAATCGCGTTTGTTTTTGGCTGTACTATTATGAAAACTAATTGAAATGATGTACAATTATAGTGATCATGTGTTATTGGTGCGTTGTGTATGTTGTAATATATGTTGAAATCAAATAATGGTGGACAACGCTTCCTTCGAGTACTCAGATGAATCTAGCACAGAAGGCACCTTAAAATATCGCGGGAAACCGACGAACTACGAGTAAGTAAACATTACTTGCATTTGGACGTAAAACATAGTCATATACTTACATTACTTAACAAAGAACTTTGTACAGACGTTTTTTGTATTTCCAAATATGTCTTCTGGGCACGTGTCTCTCCACTTTTGGAGGTACAATTCGTTGTGTGCATTTCGATTGCAGAAGACTTAGCAATTTAAGTCTAAATTTGGCTTGTACAAGTGATGCCTTCTTCTCATGCACACTATTAGTTAAACTCTGAATAGATTATTAACGTTATAATACCGCACATCACCTTTAATCATCACTTTTAACCTTACTTTGCGCGTAAATCGCTTCCAAAGACAAAAATTTACGGAGCCAGAAACTCTAGTGAATAGTTACTGGACCGCTTAGAATCTTCAAAAGATCAAAAGTATTATAAAAATATAAATTAAATTTACAGAAATAAACGAAGCAGAATATTCCAACTAACTTCCATGACCTTGACAGAGAAACAACAGTGTACGCGAATTTTGCGTTAATGTAAGCGTCTCGAGAAACGAAGAGGTCGGACGGGCGGCACTTTTGATTTCCTTTTAACGTCATACTCCTGAAAAGTTATTAGAGTGTGAAGTTATATTTTAACTTAAAATTACTGTCGTATACCCCCGCCCGTTTGTTATTTTGTTCTATAGAAGCCTCATATGGCATCCACGGGAAGAAATAGGGTGCACACGCGCATTGAATTAGGTCACCCTATTTCTTCCCGACAAAAGTACCTACATGAATATGTGGATAGTCAAGAGTTTTACTTAGCTAAGATCCGCGACAAGCAAACCAATAACAGAAAATTAATGTGTTTTTCTGCTGGATGAAGTAGGTTTATTTAGAACTTAAACCAAAAACTTACCACTATACACAACACCAAACACACATTATCACGTTTCCATCTTGTAAACGACACGTATTTCACGAGACATCTTCAGGTATAGTAGACTCTACGGAAGACAACCGAAAAGGTTGACTTTTCGTTTGTCTTCCGTAGTTTTGCTTGTCGCGGATCTAAGCTAAGTAAAACTTTTGACTATCCACATAGTGATGGATTTCCACAAAGTAACGCCTGACTCCATTAATAATGCCTACATGAAATCAAAACCGGGCTGTGGCATCGTGGTAACCTTATTTTCCTTAAAAAAATGAGAAGAAATCTCGTAGCAGCCTTGCGACGTTGATAAGTGTAGAGGCTGTATTTTTATGGGAAACTAGTGTACTTCCTGATGGAAAGCAATCAACGCCGCCCATAGACATCGGCAACACCACAGACATTTCAGAAGCGTCGCTGGCCTTTGAGAAGTATGTACGGTTCTTTTTTAAAGGTTTCAACATAATATTGATTCTGAAATATCGTTATAGATATAACCCTAAAACGCACCGTATTAAATCGCTATTTATCTTACTGCTGACGATGGTAGGGAATTCAGCGGCAAGAGTCGTTTCGAACAATCCCGTAAAACCGATATAAGATGCTGATAATACATCCCTCTGTAGTGTAAAAGATTGTCAGTTATCATTTTAAATGAATGAACGAATGTATACACATTCAGTTGATCTTTTTTTTTCGAGTTCGCTACCACTGAATTACATTTTCACAAATACGTAACTTTAAGTACATTTTCTTCCCTATCTGAGGTCGTAGCAGTGAAGCATAGTCTGAATTTTATTGTACCATTGTGTTTTGTTTATAACGGGTCCGCAGTTTTATTATTCATGACTTATTAATATTCTATAAGTCGTATGATTGTTCACGTCATTCATGTTGTGTATTTGGAGCGCCGTCGATATTGTGTTATTCTTAAGGTGTTAAGGAGAGATTTAGTGTAAACATGTCCCGATATTCGAGACAACATTTAAATTCAGCGAACGAACATAAAACATAGATCGGACGTTTTTTGGGGTCAGTTGTTGTCTTCTAGGTTGGGAGTTGTCAGTGTTTGTTCTCTTTTAATGATGGTTATGTTCACTTTAAAAAAGTATGTACTCACTTTTACTATTTATTAGCTATATATTTTTTATGTATTTTTTTTTTAGTACAGTTGAACTATTTTGCGTATATTAAGAAAATATTTTTATGTAATTCATATTACACTTCTCAGGAAAAAGGTCAGATTACTGAAAGTAAATTTAAGAATTTGATTCAGTATCATATAGATAAAGTGGTTATCAGTAGCTTGTTTAATCATTAAATATTGTTGTACAGACGTCATAAAACTTCTTCTGACTGAAAATACCGGCAGCACATATTAAAACGGTTTTTAGACGGAATAAAAAGGTTCTGTTATTAAAAATATAAAACATATATTTGTAATCATAGAAATAAGTAAATATTCTTATTTCTTATACATTATTAGTAATCTATAATCAGTAATATAACAACAACATACATGGGAAAGATTCTAGAATTCTTGTAAATGTATTTTGCTTTAATACTGTAAGATGCTTTGAATAAGAAAATTTAATTTAATAACACAATTGAGAGATATTGTAAAGTAATGCAAACTAAGAGAAATAAAATTTATTCAGCTTTAAAAACTGAATAAAATTCATTTCTATGGAAACTCGGCACTCTCATTCACGGCAAGTTAATCTAATTCGTGAAATGAATAGCACGTGTCATTCGTTAATACGACGGACTTAAAACGGACGGACGGGTTAACAAAAAATGGTAAATTTTAAGTTTTGCTTTAATATTGTCCGATGGTAATTGGGAATATTGTCTTTTGCTAGCAATTTAATTAAGTTCGTAAACATAGACTACAAAAAGCGTACAAAGCATAATCCGTTTTATTGTATTCCATGAAATGTAGCAGTATTGTGAGAGGGACGCTTCACCACGCTAAAAAGACTAAGTGTTCGACCAGACTGACCCTCGCATTCATGAATGGTCTTTTGACATTATTCTTCTTTTTCTAAGAGTGTCTCTTCGACTTGTGAAGGTTGGCAGCTAATTTAGCACAACTCTCTTCTTCCTTCGCGAGGTGCAGTTGTTTTGGAGCACACGCTATACCGGTCCACACGATGTGATATTACGTAGCCAAGACTTCCTTCTCCGACCAACTTGTCTTTTGCCCGCGACTTATCCCATCATGATCAGTTGCAGCAATTTGTATCTGTCAGGTCTCATGATATGACGTAGGTAAGCCACTGAGATTATATTTACCTGTAATTCTTTATTGGATCTAAATATAGCATCAAATTAAGGCTATTCTTTAAAATGTCGATTGGACTTTCACCAACGCCAAAGTGAACGTTTTATTTGTTATAAAATGTAAACCATAAGCGTGGTTTCTCTGTCGGCGTATTGTTTCTCTAGTTCAAATTTTTTAAACTTAAATCTTAAATCATTCGTTTCAATTTTATTAAGGAATTCCAGTAGTCGTTACTTCTAGTAGGTCGTTGAAATTGAAAGGTGAATATTTTTTTGCAAATACAATTTACTTCCATATAAAATACAAAATTATGTATATTGTAATATTAATTATGTATATATGATCTGAAAAATATTTACATTTCATAAAAATTATAATACATACTATTAGCGTGTGTAAAATAACTGGAAACAGGCTAATATTTGTTTGAAGCAAAAGTCACGTTAATATATCTAAATATGTAAGAATTAAATATTTTTTATTATAAAACAAAGCATTTTGTTCATAACAGCTTTTTGAGAGTTCATATTGAATGAACTCTCAGAAAGCTGTTATGAACATCAAGACTCAAACGACTTCAAGGAGCTCAGTAACTTCAGAAATAACTCAATTAGTTATGATTGCGCTTACGGTTTAAGCTCAAAGCTTTGAGTTTACTTTTAAACTATTGGTATGAACTATTTTTTCCTAGTACAAGCGTTTATGGGTAAGTTGGAAATGGTTAACAAGAATTCTAGTGATATCAAAACATTATTAGTCTTTTATAAAGAAGTACTACCATGAGTTTGAAAAAAACTAACTCGAACTCAGGAAAACCGGAAAGAAATTCGGTTGGATAATTTTTAAAGCTTATATTTGACATACTGTTCATTACACAAGGGTGATATTGTTATCATTTTTAATTCTAGTCTATTTATCACTTCTCTCTAACGTGCGTACACTTCGTAAAACCTTAATGCTTGCATTATTCCTTATCAAATTCTGAGTGTAAATCTTTCGATTAATCGTCTTTTATCCATCGTTGTTAATTAAGTCCTGGTTGGCACTTGTAAACATCTTGTCTATGATACAGAGATAGTGCTCACTCATTGTTAAATTAGATTCGTTTAACATACCTCTGTTGTCGTTAAACTGACGAAAAAATTGAGTTAGCATATTCCTCCCATTCATCGTTTACTTATATTTTCTATGAGTTTTGTATATTATAAGTAAGGCTAGCTAAACAAGTTGTGTTGTTTAAAATACTACCAAGAAAACCTTGATCCATTTTGTGGAGCATGCTTCCTTAATATCCCTATTATTGAAATCTCTTTCATAGTTATGCGTATGAAGTACTTTTTTTATATGGGATAGGAGGGCAAACGAACAAGCGTGCCGCCTGATGGAAAGCAATCAACGCCACCTATAGACAACCGCGACACCGCAGGAGTCATAGAAGCGTTGTCGACCTTTTAGGCTTGTTTTTGAAAGTGCCGATATCGTATCGGTTCGAAAAGACCGCTGACGATTGCTGGTTCCACAGAGTGGTGGTGCGTGGCAAGAAGTTTGGAGAGACGCGCACCATAGTAGATCGCCACTCATTCAGATGGTAAGGATGAAACTTTTCTTTACGGCGAGTTATGCGGTTATGGAATTCGGCTGCGGGAATTATTCCAAACAATTCCTCGGAGCACTACCCATGATGAAAGCGATAGAAAATGCTGAGGGATGAGACATCCCTCAGTAGTGCTAGAGAGTCAAGCCGATCGGTGAGATCTTGGTCATCGATGATTCGGATTGCATGACTTTAAAGACGGCCAAGTGGAGGAAGTTGATACTGGGGAGCCGAACACTTCATTCATATATAGCCTACGAATGTAGTCTGTCTGACCAAGTTCCGTTTAACGAAGATAACTTGCGTCCCATGTATGTTCCATTGTTGGGCACGGGCTACTCCATTTTTAGAGGAACGGACATTGACCCAATACTCTTGTTGAAATCCGATTGGCGATGCCTTTAGACTTGTTATTAATACTTGTATAGATATAGTACAAATGCCTGTTGGCCATACATATGTATGTATATCGATCCCGATTCGGGAATTGAACCCGATCTATCATTGACTTGACAGCTTTAGCTCTCCCACGGAGCCGTTTAGGTCGTTAATAAGTTTATCTCTTGTTGTTGTTTGTTTATTTCCAAATAACATTATCGATGCAGAAATTGCGCCATTATATCCTTGGTGATTGTAATTATAATAATTGTGTTATTTTAAACTCTATTGATCACAAATAACACTTCCCGGAATTGTACACTTACATAAAATATCATAACGAGATCATTCGCTGATAAAAAAAAACGGCGATGTCCTCTCTGTTAATGAGATTACATCGATGCATTATGAAATATTCCAGAAGCTGTGCAGAATTTTTTAAATCTTTGTGAAAATACAGATGTAATATTATTCTTAACAAAAAATACCCTAATAATTTACGCTATAAGTTGTATAATATTTTATACAACTTATAGCGTATATTGATCACATGCAATAACGTGAGTTCCTAATTCATATTCCCAATATTGTTCATTATGCCCATAGATATCCTCTATAGATCCTATATAGATATACGCTTGGCATTGTATAAGTGGTATAATTATTATATATGTACATTTATACCATATAACTATTTATATTTTGATTTGTTATTACTCAACAATATTCTAAAAACGCTATTTGTTGGAGAAACGATAACCGTTGGAGAAGATGAGTGCTGGAATGGAGATAGCTATTTAGCAAACGTAGTGGGGCGCTCTTCGGCTAGATAGAGCAACGGGCGCAGAGACTGGATGCGTGTAGCCGAAGATCAGATATGAAGGCTTATATCAGCAGTTGATTCCCGTGATGATACTTAATATTGTAGTAATATTTAATACATACAAAAGATTAGCAATCGTACTATTTTTCTATTTTGTCGTTTAGCTTAACTTTTTAGTCACCCTTTACGCAGGACTATTTCTCGACCACATTCTGTCCTTACGATTTTGTATTAAAATATGTTATTACTTTTGACTTAAAATAAGTAAAAATAAAAATAGGTCTACGGTATATCTAAAGGTTTATTTAACACATGCCTGATTGATACATAAATAAAAACTTGTAATATATGGTTGTTTTACAGATTCTTATGCGGCCCAAGTTTTTATTTTAATATGTTAATATAACCGTCTTACTTAAATTTTCGGACCTATTTTTATTCTCTTGTTTTTAGTTTGATTTTCTTCATCAAATATAATGTATTGGACTCGGCAAAACCAATCAAATGAGCATAAAGTACAAGGGGATTACTAGTAATGGTAGAGGAGTTCCACTATTCCCCCTTTGACAGATCTTTGCTATCGAGTTGAAGTTATTGTAATGTTATATTCTCACGTAAACTTAATGTGTGCCAAGTTACCAAATAATCGGTTCAGTAGAAATAGTTGTAAAAGCCTTCGCAAGATTTGAAACAAACTTATGTACGGGTTCAAGCTAAATAAAATCGTTTAATAAAAAATAATTCTTTGTAATAGTACAAAAATACACACACTATGTTTTGCGTACTTGCATATTATTCATTTACTCATCCCTCTTCATTGAGGACGAATTAAATTCTTGCTATGGTAATTAGTTCAAGGCTGACTCTTTATACTGTTCTTCAAATATGTCATCTATTATTTAGTTTAAGCGCAAACGTAATTTGAGCTAGATCGTTTTTTTTTAATATTAATTGACGTACTGCAATTATTTAGTCAACCTTTGTACTTAAAATTTTACATGTTTACATTTTGTACATGGAGACAAATTGATAACAGCCTAATATAAGCCCAGAAGTCTAATTGAGCATTTTTTATTCTAGTCATCGAGGATGCAAATAGATTGAACAATTTTATATAGGATAGTAAGCCAAATGACTTATCGTGTCGCTCGATGGAAAGCAATCAACGCAGTCCATAACAATCTGTATACCAGAGACATCACTAGATAGAAAAGATACTAGATAGTACAAGTGGTATATCCGTATCCTAATTCTATTGAACAAAATCAAAAATAATATTGTGTCGGGGGTGTACATATAAATCAGGTATAACTGATTTTTTTTGAATATTGATTTGTTTTTTGAATATTGCTTGTTTTTAGTTGCATATTTTTCCTTCTCAGTACAAATGTACTAAGCTACCAGAGTGTGGTCGTCGAAAAAAATAAATCGAAATTTTAAGTTGGTATTATACAACTCACAATCGTTTAACAAAAAATTACAAAGGAGTAATTTTATTTTATGAAAACGCTGCCTACGAAATTGTTAGCTGAGAATTGTCATCAATATGTACAAGTGGTGTATTTTATGTCTATGGTATGTGATATAAAATGGTATTGGATACTTGAGATTGAAATTCTGATTTTCTCGCAACAAAATAA
>JASFAT010003239.1:0-13158 GCA_031353405.1 Baronia brevicornis
TATGAGGTAAGTGCCCGCAATACAACCTGATGGAGCATAAAAGTCATAAAACTTTCTATACCGTCTCAATGTTCGCGTAAGGTCGCCACACAGCTATGTATTTCCACAACGCCTGATCCAGCGCCGTACAAAACTATTTAGAAACGTTATAGCGCTGTCTTTTATTTCTTCCAGCAATCTAGTTTTATGCTCGATGACCCAAATCTTACAGAAGAATTTCTATTTCTTGAATTTATTAATACTATGTAAACCGCGCCAATCCACATTGGACAAGCGTGGGTGGGTTAACGTCCGTTCCTCCAGAAATGAAGAAACCCGTGCTCAGCAGTGGGACATATATGGGTTGTTAAAAAAAATTTGAATGTATTATTTATTTTCACTCTATATAACCGATATGACATTGGAAACTTCACAAAACAAGCTCACAAATTTCTCAAAGGCCTGCAACGCTGCTGCAATATCTATGGTGTTGTGAATGTCTATGGGCGGCGTTGATCGTTTTGCTAATGACACGGTTGCCTTTTTGAACTTACTGTCCCATAAAAAACATTTTTCAAGATGAAAAATTAGTATCCGGTTCTTACTAGGCCTTTATAGTATATTTTCCTCTTTATTCCCTGAGCTGATTTTTATTATTTTCTGTATGGTTTCCCGTATCAAATAGGACCAATCCATTTCCTTTCTCCGGTACCGTAAAAGATAACTATATGAGAAAATATTAGTAGATGGATTTCGTAGTCCGGGGTAATAAATAATGAGTAATATAAAAAAATTGTTAAAGTCAATTCTTACTTTTATATCCCGCTAAATATAGATAGATTGATAAGTTCTTTATTGTACACCAAAAATAAAGTTACACAATTATTGATTGTAATATTTATATACAAATGGCGGTCTTATCGCTAATAGCGATTTCTTCCAGACATCCGTAAGATGGACACAATGTTAAAAAGATAATTCGTTGAAGAAAAAAAAATTATATAAAATATATTGTATAGTTTATTTTAATTATATTTACATATATAAATATGTAAATATAATTAAAATAAACTGTATAACCATCAAGTGTCATCTACCAAAAGTTTAAATAACTGTAGTTAAGGATAATTACAATTTTTAGTTAGCTAACATCCGCGACAAGTAAACAAAAAAATTACAATTTTTAGTTAGCTAACATCCGCGACAAGAAAACAAAAAAGAAAAATAATAATGTGGGGTTTTTTTTATTGGAAGAAGTGGATTTACAGGGAACTTAAACTGAATCTTACCGATAAAACGGCCATCAGCAACTCTCCACTTCCCAACCACTATCAACAATACAAAACACACACCACCACTCATCCACAATGTACACGACACGTGTTTCGCCTCAACATGAGGCATCATCAGGTATAGTAGACTACGGGAAACATCCGTTAAGTCAAGTTAAGATTTAGTTTAAGTTCCCCGTAAATCCACTTCTTCGAGTAAAAAAAAACACACATTATAATTTTTCTATTTTGTTTGCTTGTCGAGCATCATAGCTAAGTAAAAATTCTTAAATGTCCACATAGTAATGGATTTCCGCAAAGTAACGACTGACTCCATTTTTCTTTAAAGGCTTGCAACGCTTCTCTGCCTATGGCACTGCAAATGTTTATTGGCGTTGATTGCTTTCCATCAGGGGACACGCCTGCTCGCTTGCCTGCATCAGTTGCCTACGGATAGTGATTACCTTTAATAAAAAAAGAACAGCTTCTAAAATGAACGAAAAATAAATTTTACATGACTGCCAAATCTCTGTAAATCATGCACTCAGCTACAACGCGAATGTATAGGCTCTAACGTCACCAGGGAAGATTAAAATATTCATGTAGTTGCCTCCTGCGTCTATTCAATTTGTTCCGTATGCGTGACACAGAGCGCCGGGGATACCCTCTTTATCCTTTTATTTAAATTGTTGTGTCACGCCCCAAGTTAATATCGCCTTTGACGTTACAAGACGCTTTGTGTAATTCTATTTATTTAAGAGTGAAGCCCAGATGGGTGATCACTCGTTCTTGGTAGAAGGCATCACTCAATTTTTTATTAATAATAATAATACTTTTATATAGATTTTTTTTATATTAATAATATTGTTACTAATAGAAAAATATGTAAATAAATGAAAATAATTCTATATTTGTATAATGTGAGGTGTAACAAGATGAAAAAAAGACGTATAATAGCTCCATCACATTGCCACTTATGGCGTACAAAATTCTTTAATTATTACATACTAGCTTTTGCCTGCAGCTTCGCTCGCGTGGAATTTGGTCTGCCACATTAATTTTCGTGACAAATCATTTTAAATAAATATATTTCTTTTACTTAATAGTAAAAAATATATATTTATTTAGTTACTCGTACATCCAAAATTTCAGATATCTAACTTCAAAACTGACGGATTCCATACAAAGATTAGATTAAAATAGATACTATGCATTGTAAAATCATAGTATTTAATTTAATTAAATTTATGGTTCACAATTTTGGTCATAGTGGCTTCCACATAAAAGGTAGATATATGCTGTCGCGAACTTTTATTTAGAACTATTCAAGACAAACAATCCTACTGTACATCATCTTTGTGTAACTTCAACGGTTTAGGCAGCATACGCCAAGATAGCTCTCAGAGGCCAGATTTTTTTTTCTGACTTAATTGATATGTATCGTTATATTACGACCAAAATTACATAAAATCATTACGAATTGTAGCCTATATGTTATTCCGATGTATAACCTATATTACTTTAAAGTTTTATCCAAATCCGTCTAGTAGTTTTTTCGTGAAACAGTAACAAACATACATCCATACTTCCAAACTTTCGCATTTATAATATTAGTAGGAAGAACTATTAAAAATAACTAAAACAATTATTACTGATCTAAGTACATAACTTAATTATTATAACATCATTAAAATTATAATTTATTATTACATCTTTATATCACTTTTGTTCATCTATTACATATATTTGATCGAATTTTTAAAGTAAAAAAGTCCTTAATATTATAAATATGCGCATCTATTAGCCATTCATGTGGCCTTTTTAAATAATGTGTTCAGTTGTTTTAATTCATGAGGAATATTGTTGTAGATGCATATACACGTGAACAGGCAGCTATTTATATATTTGCTGAGTCTGGGGTGATAATCCGGCACTAATCTTCAGGATCACGCCGGGGAAGACCAGCCTAATCATTAGCTGCTTTAAATAGTTTTTTTTTAAACTAAAGTATAAACCTCTTCCAGATTCTTCTAGTAGAATGAGTAGGTAATAAATAAATTTTCACGTGATGAAAGCTTAGATGAAACGGTCCACACGAATTCCAGTTAAATAAAAACATTACGTCTTTCTTAAGAAAAGATATTCAGCCCCTTTTTTTCACAGCTCATATAAGTCCTACTGATGAGCACGGACCTCTCCATATGTGGAGTGACGTACATTAACGCACCACGCTTGTCCAATGCGGATTAGTGAGGCAACGAGACTCGGAATGAATATCTACAGGTCATACATATATTATATAGTGTGTCTTACCTGTACTCTTTTACGGTCCCGAAACGTGGACGCTGACAGTCCGCCTGCCTCAGAAGCTCAGAGTCACTCAGAGAGCTATGGAGAGAGAGATTCGGAGTGAACAAATCCGCCACAGAACTAAAGTCACCGACATAGCCTTTCGAATTAGCAAACTAAAGTGGCAATGGGCTGGTCACGTTTGCCGGAGATCCAACAATCGTTGGAGCAGACAAGTACTGAACTGGAGACCTCGTCTCGGTAAACGTAGTGTGAGACGCCCCCCGGCTAGATGGTGCGACGATTTACTGTAGAAACTGGATGCGTGAAGCCGAAGATCGGGCTAGGTGGCGCTTCCTGGGCGAGGCCTATGTCCAGCAGTGGACTGCCGCAGGCTGTTGATGATGGTGTTACATATATTTATCCCGATGCGGGGATCAAAACTGTGCCCATTGACTCCATAGGTAGCAACCGGCCATTGAATTGAGATTTATAATATACCGTATTTGACGGCATATAAGTCGCACTTTTTTCCCTAAATTAAGTTTCAAAAAAGTTACCTGCGTCTTATACGTGAAGGACACTAATTAACTTTCTTTTTTCCTTGTGTGTGTGTGTTCCTAAATAAGGATGCGTCTTATATGCCGTCAAATACGGTAACTATTATAAGAAAAATGATATACTAAAAAAAATTAATTCAACGGAAGAACGTACGATATTCATCCAGGGAACTGAACTAGCTAGACGTTTATTTCGTAATATGACCCTCTCGGGGTCAATTTAGTTTCACGTTTGCTCCAACACGGGGGTCGTGTACGAGACTGGAACAATGCGTGCGATTGTTTCGTTTAATGTTTATAACAATGATAATGATAACGATTATAACAATGGGGAAAGCGTGAAAGGTGAGTGAGAATATGTTGGTATATGTTGTGCTCTGTTGTTTTGAAGCAACAACATTATTTTTACATTATTTATACGGGTGTGAGACGTGGAAAAGTACGAAATAACTAGTACGCAAACTCCAGGTATTCGTCAACCGCTGCCTACGCCGAATCTTAAAAGTATATTGGCCGGATAACATGATCTCCAACGAAGAGCTGTGGAGAATTAGCAAAGAGGAACCAATAGATGTCCAGATACGTCGTCAAAAATGGAGATGGATAGGGCATACTCTCCGTCGCCACGCTAGTCATATCCCTTGAATGGAATCCGCAGGGGAAAAGAAAATGTGGGCGCCCAAAACAAACTTGGCGGCGTACTGTGACGGCCGAAGTGCAAGAAGATAGGCCTATCCTGGAGCGAAGTACAGCGTATGGCCTCCGACATGTCGAGATGGAGAAACGTCGTGTCTGCCCTATGCCCCACCAGAGGGACTTAGGATTCAGAGAGAGAGATCACCAGATACCATATTAGTTTATAAGTCGAATAATCAGTGGAAGAGAATGATTATTTTCTGCCAATATTGAGACAACATCTTGCCTTCACTTCACGCACACGGTTTCATCAAGATGGCGCCACACCTCACCCTGCTAGAGAGACCATGGAACTTCTCGATTTCTTCTCTAACAAATTGATAAGCCGTTTCTACGATATCCCCTGGCTACTGTAGTGATAGATTGACAAATGTATCACGAATGTATTAAAACTTTTTAGTTAAATATAATAAAACCTTTGTAATTTTTTTACGTTTGTAATTCTAAAATTTAAAATAGAATAAAATAAATTGATTTATGTAAAAACAAGATTCGATCGATATCTTTCGAGGAAAATGTCACTTTTCCTGGCATAAAAAATTAATATTGTATATAAAATATAAAGTTATTCATTAATATAAAATATAATTCATTAATATAAAATATAATTCATTAATATAAAATATAATTCATTAATATAAATATAATTAATATAAAAAGTAAAGTGATTCATTAATAAATTAACTTCACTTAGAAGAGTTTCACTATATCGAAGATAAAATCCCCTAAAGATCCTGTGTCGGCATATCAGATGTATGGCTGTCACGATATACCTACTACCTAGGTCGTCGGATCTCATTCCTGTGGGGGTACCATAAAAATAAAGTCTATAAAACCAACCCGATGACCATCTCGGCACTAAAAGATAATATCGCCCGCGAGATTAACGGCATCCAGACGTCACTTCTTCAGCGGGTAGCACAGACTACTCAACATTTAGACGAAGTAATTTTTGAAAAGTAAAACCCACACTTTTTGCTAAATGTTATTGAATTTTTTTATATCCTTTTTAGTTTATCTTTTAATTATGATTAAAAAGCTAATTTTGCCACCCAACACTAAAGCACTTTATTATTGTTTATTCTGGCACTGGACACTAAACCACTTTATTATTTATTCTGCCACCGGACACTAAACCACTTTATTATTATTTATTCCGCCACCGGACACTAAACCACTTTATTATTATTTATTCTGCCACCGGACACTAAACCACTTTATTATTATTTATTCTGCCACCGGACACTAAACCACTTTATTATTATTGATTCTGCCACCGGACACTAAACTACTTTATTAATTTTGATTCTGCTACCGAACACCAAACCACTTTATTATTATTTATTCTGCCACCGGACACTAAAGCACTTTATTATTATTTATTCTGCCACCGGACATTAAACCACTTTATTGATATTTATCGATGGCAATTAATTATAGTTGTTTAGAGAGTTTTTAGATTTTATTGAGATTATTAGTTTTATCTTTCAATTAAAAATATATATTTACATACATATGCATATTTAAAGTTATGCAAACACTGAAATTGATTTATATAGCACAACATGCTCGTTATAAAAATAAAAAAGATAGAGCTCTTCCTGAAAATTAATTCCTACACGTTAAGGATCTTTAACTGGGTTGTGATTTGGGCGAGAATTAAATAGCACGAATTAAATACGACGCACCATTTACAATCGCAAGTCATCAATGGTTAATGATTGGGTTAAACTGATGGCAAGTAATCAGGATCAAATAATATTCCTTTAAATAGTGCGAACCGACATTTTGGGGTAGAAGTGGGTAATCAATGTGTTGCCTCATGGTGAACAATTACCATATCTCGACGACATATGGAATAATTAATGAAGTCAGGCGTTACTGCGGAAATCCATTACTGTGTGGACAGTTAGAACTTTTACTTAGCTAAGATCCGCGACAAGTCTTCTCTCGTCGCGGACCTTAGCTAAGGAAAAGTTCTAACTGTCCGACGTCTGGAATAGTAATAGGACTGCAGACATGTTTAGATTCTAAAAGACCTCTATATCGTATCGGTCAAAAACCACTTATCAAAGTTGTTTCTATAGAGTTTGAGTACGTAGAAAAACAAATCACACCATAAATAAAATGTTTTTCCCTATCACTTTCCTAATAACATCACTCGTTCTATTTTTTTACGAATATATGAAGGAATTGGACCAATTCAGAAGCGGTACGTTTTCTAACTGGACATAAAAAAATTTATGACTTGCTACCTCGTAAAGTGAAACCATCTGCATTTTATGGTTATGACCAATTAGATGACATCATAATGTTATTCTTCTGGACAATGAATTTTTATGATTATATGTCAATGATGAATAGCATTATAAATGGGCCGCACAAATACCAAAAAATAGAAAGAAGTGACACGCCTGCTCGTTTGCCTTCCTATCCCATACAAAAAAAATATATATAATTATTTTTTAATTTGTAGTGGCTTACATTGATGTTAATACACTTTTTTTAAATATTAAATCCTTAAATAATTAATTTTAGTTCTATAAGGAGGAAAAACAAAACTTTTATATAAGATATTTAACAGAATTTAAATCTAGCAATAAATATCGTCTGTGGCGGAGAGTGTAGAATTAGAAAAAAGTGGGAATTGACTCTATTTATTTTTTAAATTACTTGTTTTGTATATCAGCTACACTGCAAACCGCTTTGAACACTATGACGTAAACTACAAGTTACATTGTCTGCCAATCTTTATTGGACACTTAAATTACCAAGCGTCACTGTTGTTCGTAAATATGCAGATTTTTTTTTTTTTTTTATGGCATAGGAAGGCAAACGAGCAGGCGTGTCACCTGATGGAAAGCAACCAACGCCGCCCATAGGCATCCGCAACGCCATAGGCAGTGCGGAAGCGTTGCCGACCTTAAAGGAAAGTGAAATTATGGGAGTGGGAGTAGGAGTGGAGAATCGGAATGGGAGTGGGAAGGGGAGGGTGTTAGGCCTCCGGAACTCAGACCGCTCACCGTACGAAGCGCGGAAGCTAAGCTACCGTTCAGACGCCGGTTTTGTGCGGGTTTTTATTTTACTTTATTTTTCAGTTACATCGCTTATTATTAAATGTTTCACAGCGAAGATGTTATCAAATCAGAGGGAGCATTTTAAGATGTATTTCTCATAGAAACGTTTGGATTATAACATTTCATACCGAGCCATACGTTTCGTAGGAAACATAAAAATGTTATTACCCATAACGTCGTAAAGGCAAACCATTTACATATTGTAGCCAATGGGAGACAACTGCGGTTTATTTGACAAGAATTAATATTTGGTTTTTTGCAAGATTTCGATAGAAAATTAAATTGTTTTCCTGACTACATCGACAAAAAGAGTTATAAAAGACATCCAAATACTCTATATACATATTTGATTTGACATATAATTTAAATAGTGTAATAAATCTAATTTAGATCAAATTGGCTCAGTGACGAAGCTTCCAGCAGACCACCACTGCTAGACTCGTGTAAAAATCGTGCTACCAAGCTTGATCTTTGGATACACGCATCCATTCTCTGCCAGCTGTCCTATGCGAAACGTCGCTTTATCTAGACAAAGAGTCGCTTTATCTACGCTTGCCGTGACGCGGTCTCTACTCCAGCACTCATGTACTCCAATAGTTGTCGGTTCTTCGAAAGACATGTCCAGCCCATTATTAATTCAGTTTGATAACACTAAGATCTACATATATTCTAATTCATTTCTTTTATGGGATAGGAAGGCAAACGAACAGACGTGACGTAGAAAGCAATCAACGCCGCCCATAGACATCCGCAGCGCCATAGACACCGCAGAAGCATGTCTAAGAAGGGTATAATATAGGTTATTATCTTAAAAAATAATTGTCTATAATTTACGTTTTCTAACAATTAGTTTTAAAAAAAAATAGAACGTACATCCGATATTCATCACATACATTAAAACCGCCCCAATTAATTTGTACGAAAACATGGCATAATCCGCCCAAATCCCTACTCCAACTATCAGTTCTCGAAACGTTTCCTAGCACGCAACTTTCCTCAAACCATTTTTCTTACAAAACGATCCACGTGGTAAATTCGTAAATCGAACACAATTAAGTTAACACAGTTAGTGAGGGCACTTGTTTTCCCTGTATTTCTATATGCGACGGAGACATGGACCCTGCGAAGATCTGATACGGAGAAGATAGACGCCCTAGAAATATGGTGTCGGCGGAGAATGCTCGGCATCTCACGGACCGAGTTCATAACAAACGTGTCCATTATCCAAGAACTCAAGGTTACGCAGCGCCTATTGTACAAGGACGCATACTTACCTTCTTTTTGCACGGGTCTCGGCGCTATAACACCTCCATCGAGCGCCTGGTAGTATAGGAAAAAGTCTAAGGGACCCAAACGCGCCGCAGATCTCCAACGCGGTGGACGGATCAATCAAAACCGCTCTCAATGGCTTTCTACATGAGTGCACAATGAACTTTTAATAGTGGTAGAGTCACGCTGTAGGTGAATACTTTGTCAAGAATGGCATAATATTTGTCTGTAGCATGAATGGGCCGACTCACCCGGGGAACTACACTACCGCAGAAAACCGGCGTCTGAGTGGCTACCTACCGCGTTTCGTACGGTGAGCGGCCGACTTCCGGAGGTCGCAACACCTTCCCTCCCCTCCTAATCCCACTCCCATAATGACATTTTCCTTAAAGGTGGGCAACGCTTCCGCACTGCCTATGGCGCTGCGAAAGTCTATGGATGGCGTTGATTGTTTTCCATCAGGTGAAACGCCTGCTCGTTTGCCTTCCTATCCCATAAAAAAAACTTTGCCAGCATTTACACAGGACACAGAATCCAATCTACGTTTTTACGTTTGCGACTTCAGTCTGCTAACTTAGAAATATGTGTAGTTGTCGGTTCTCCGGCGAATTTCCTCGTTCCGAATTTTATTCACGGGATCCATAGATTCAAGAAATGATTTCAAGGAATGAGATGGATCCAAGGAACCCAATTAATGACTGCTAGTACATAGAGAATAAATCGTGTTCTCAGTAATTGCGGAATGTACTTTATGAAGGCGTATCTTTATGAAGGCGTATCTTTAATGAAGCGGTTGGATAAGCTTCCACCTTTCATAGTCGCTCGTTCGTGAAAAAGAGACGCGCTCTCGTTAAAATTGCAACCGGCAAATTTCCAACATACAATGAAATGCCGCTTAAAGGAAATAAACGTCGACTTTCGAATCTTTTAAATCCCCTGTCTCCAATTTACACTGTAAAAGTAGTAATTAAAATATTTTAATGAAAAAGACAGGATATTTTAATGAAAAACGTATCGTCAGTACCCTTTGTACTACAGATGTCAATTAGCGGCGTTTGTGTGGACAATTAAAATATTACACGGCTAAGATCCGCGATCTTAACTTCCTTTATATTATATATATATATATATATATATATATATATATATATATATATATATATATATATATATATATATATATATATATATATATATATATATATATATATATATATATATATATATATATATATATATATATATATATATATATATATGTGGGATGTGGCTCAAAACAATAATTTTAGTTAGAAACACTTTTATTTAACTTTTTCTTAACACACGACACCCATTCTATATTCTTTCTTTTGACACTGACTCTTTTGACACTACTTTTTTTTAAACTATACTATTCTATACCATAGACTATATCATAGACAAACTAGAAAAATAACTAAAGTAAAATAAATCTTAAATTAACCATATCTATATATATATATATATATATATATATATATATATATATATATAAATTCACGCCTATCCCCCGCAGGGGTGGGCAGAGACCACAGAGCTCCATCCGCTGCCATTTATCGCAGCGAAACGGCTCGTCATTGGTCGCTTTTCGCCCTCGTGAGAATCAGGACGTGACGGGTGGCGAACCACGTCGCCGTCATTTTCGACAAATTAGGTATATTAAATTCGTCTTAGTGAATCCCACGAGCCGCAAGGGAGGATGGAGGTCAGCCCCAGCAGAGCCCTGCATGCTGAGGTAAGGCACCATAGTCCCCGGGGGAGCCCGACCCCGGGACGATCGGCACGTTTTACGACTAGGCTCGCCCCTAGCCACGCATCCATTGGCACGGCAGACCGTGGATTGGCGGAGAGGAAGGGAAAGGATAGAGAAGAAAGGAAGGGGCAGAAAAGGAAATGCGGATTGGGGGGTTACCAGACTCGGAATAAACATTTAAAATCCATATAAATATTTATTCCGATGCGGGAATCGAACCCGCGACCATTGACTCCGCGGGCGGAGGGCCCCGCCACTGAGCCAATCGGTCGGTATATATATATATATATATATATATATATATATATATATATATATATATATATATATATATATATATATATATATATATATATATATATATATATATATAGGTTAATTTAAGATTAATATATATATATTATTTATACAAATAGACCATTTATACAGCGAAAACTCACATCTTGTTAAAGGCATTCCGACGTCACTGCTTGATGATACAGAATACTGTTTCTAGATTTCAAGAGTGTGCCCGACGTGGCGGTCAAATTTTACATACATACATTCATATCGTCACGCCTGTCTCCCGTAAGGGTAGGCAGAGACCACGGATCTCTATCCGCTACGATCCCGGCACACGTTTGCTTCCTCCAAACTCATCCATCCTTTCTCTCACATTCATCGTAGCAAAACAGCTCTCATTTTAGAAGAATATTTTTTAAAAAACTTAAACACGCACGTCTCCTCGTCGTAAAATTTAATTAATTTTATTTATATTTTGATGTTTTTTTATTATTTATGTATGAGAACCTATACTGCCACAGAATACACCCACCACAATATAGAAGCGCGCCACACAAGTATCACCTAATCCAGCCGAAGAAGGGAGTAAGACCCCTCTCACTTACAGGGAGCGTCCTTCATATCCCAGATACATAATTTGTGACCCCGACGCGATTCATCTCAGAGTGTGCGTCGATCGAAACTACAGGCAAGCACTATTCTTGCATCACATCTTCCCCTTATGTACAAATTACAAATATTGTGCATAATACAAAACAAATTGTTTGGATTACGAGAACTAGAGCTTTCCCTGAGGTACTTTATTCTATTCTTATTCCAAAGTTAACTTCAAGTTACGCGCTGAGAACGGTTATAGTCCTGCAGACGACAATACCACGTGCAACATCGCTGTACACAGACATTTTATGTGTCACTTTAAAACAATGTGTTATTTGGACCCTGTTATCGACTTCTAGAAGCACACAATAGGCAAAAATGTATTATGGAAGTATATAAGTAAGTAAAGAAGTATTACTTTTTTAAATAGTTCTTACTATTACTTTTTTTGAATAGACATTACAATGAAATATAAAAAACATGACAGCCCTTCCGGTAAAGAACCAAAATCGCGAACATAGTCTTTCGAATCAGTAAACTGAAGTGGCAATGAACTGGTCACGTTTGCGAGTGCTGGCGTGGAGACCGCGTCTGGGCAAAGTGTGGGACGCTCCCTGGCTAGATGTTGCGACGATCTGGTCAAAGCGGTTGACAGAGACTGGATGCGTGAAGCGAAAGATCGGGCTAAGTGACTATAAAGTTTTTCTATTTCTATATTTATATTTGGACTGTGGAAGAAATCTATCGTCTTCTTCTAAGAGTACCTCTCCGAGTTGTGTAGGTTGGCAGCCAATTCAGCACAACATTCCTCCTCCTTCGCGAGGTGCAGTTCTGGAGCACTCGATATCCCGGTCCACGCCCTGATATTACGTAGCCAAGACTTTCTTTTTCGACCAAATTGTCTATAAAAAACAAATAATAATAACACAATGGATAAAGATCAAAAACGATAGATGTTTATCAAATATATTTAAAAAATGTGTATTAGTTATATAACCATCTATATCATTGTCTGTCTGTGTGTGCGTTTGTGTGTGAAAGTCCGTTTGGAGTTACATTATATTTTGATTAAAAATTATTAACACATAATTTTTTATTTATTTACAGTATTACAATTGTGTTCTTTAAACCGATTATTCGTATAGCGATTTGTAATGATTTAGGTCCGGTTGGGTAAGCTTTGTCTCTTGCCTTTCATACTCGTTCATTCGTGAATAGGAGATGTGCTCTAGATACAGCTGCAACTGGGAAATTTCCACAATACAATGAACGAATGAAAGAGAATACACGTGAAGTTTTAAAACATATTTTTAACACTAAGTACCGTTTCTGTTATTAACGCTACTTTAACAATGTTCAAAACATAC
>JASFAT010002377.1:0-80108 GCA_031353405.1 Baronia brevicornis
TTTTTCTGCATAGCTTGGTGTGGGGATTACTTTTGTTTTTATTTATTATAGAAATTTATCCAAAATGCGGCCAGAAGAGATTGAGAACATATTGAAGCGGTTAGAAAATGGTGAAATTTCGGAAGACGATTCCACCGACAATGAAGATGACATAGACTATTATTCGAGCCAAAGAGATCGTCTGATGGAGCTAGATGATGAAGAGGATGTAGGTAATTTTCCCACTGACCCAAACTTGGATGCAGATCCGCCTGCAGCAAACGTAGATACCGACATGCAACATAATTTAGAGACTGTTGAACGAAACCCAACTCCTACAACCAGCAGCCAGAACAACCTGCAAACTGCACCTTTCAACTCTAGAAACTTAGTGTGGAGAGTAAAAAATATGAATTTAGTCCAAAATGCTTTCCAGTTTGCTGAAAAAACTGAGTATTCACAAGAAATTATGAACTTAGACACTCCATTTCAGTTTTTTTCTTATTTTTTCGGTGAAGACATTTTGAGATTTCTAGTGGACGAGTCAAATAAATATGCCTTCCAAAAGAATCCCAACTTTACAGAACCTGTAACTGTCTTAGAATTACGTAAATTTATTGGAATTCTTATTTTTACTAGTGTATATCATTATCCTAGTGTCCGGTCATACTGGTCAAACATTACAAAGTTTGAACCCATAGTACAAACAATGAATCGCAACAGATTTGATAAAATTAGAGAAATTTTTCACATGAATGACGACTCTAAACATTTGCCCATTGATCACCCCCAGCACGACCGACTGCATAAAGTAAGACCAGTGATAGACTATTTGAACAAGAAATTTATTACTTTACCATTTGAGCATCGTCTATCACTAGACGAGCAGATGTGTTCCACAAAAATGAAACATTTTATGAAACAATATTTACCCAACAAGCCCCATAAGTGGGGATTCAAATTATACGTGTTATGCTCTCTGTCTGGTTATGCCTACAGTTTTGAGATTTACTCGGGAGCTAAGGACATGGACCGTTTACCTGGCGAACCAGACCTCGGAGCTGTGTCGAATACAGTTATTCGATTGCTACGACCAGTACCAAGGCATGTCAATCATATAATTTATTTTGACAATTTTTATACGAATATTCCTCTGGTACATTACTTGACCAACGAAGGTATTTATTGTCTTGGAACAGTACAGAGAAACAGGCTTGGAAAGTCGTGCAAGTTGCCGGAGAAACGGGAGATTATGAAATCCAACGTACCCAGAGGAACATATCACGAAAATGTGGCCTCTCACGAAGGCCTAGAATTGTCGGCCACAAGTTGGAAAGACAACAAACAGGTATTATTACTATCCACGTATGTTGGCGCTGAACCAGCGGATACTATAACCCGCTACGAAAAAAAACTAAAGGCCAATATTCAAATATCATGTCCTCGGGTTGTAAAAGAATATAATGCACACATGGGCGGCGTTGATTTGATGGATAGCTTCATTGGTCGATATCGCATCCGCATAAAGTCGAGAAAGTGGACAACGAGGCTCTTCTACCACTTGTTAGACATGACTGTCATCAATGCTTGGGTACTGTACAAAAAGGTAAACACAAGGAAAGGAAAACTTCAGAAGAATATTATGAAGTTAGCAGATTTTAGAACTGAGCTTGCCGATACTTTATGTAGATATCAAAGTCACTCAAAAAATAAAAGGGGCAGACCCAGTACCAACAGTCAACAAGACAATACAGTACCCTCTAAAAAACCCCGGACAGGTGCACAAGTACTACCCCCAACTGACGTGCGTTCCGATTGTATTGGCCATGAAAAAATATTTATGGAGTCTAGGAATAAATGTAAATTTAGTAATTGTAGGAAACTTACCTCCTGGTTCTGTAAAAAATGCAAAGTATCGTTATGCGATAATAAAAACAATCGATGTTTCGCATTATTTCATGCATAGGTCATTTAAGATTTCTTTATGGCCATAATGCCTGAAGTATCAAAATTGATACCTGTTTTTTTTTAAATAAATATGTAAAATAAATATTGTGATTTATTTAGCTATTTTTCCCTTCATCTAGACCCTCAAGCAAATACAGTAATATTTAAAAAAGAAGACTCGCGTAAATCAGGCTACTAAGGGTTAATTGCTCACCATTCAAAACAATCTACTACTATTACTAATTTCAAAGATAAATATTTACGATTAAATGTTTGTGAAATAAAAAATTGACATGGTAAAAATATCACCGAAATAATGCGTTCAATGTTTATGTGAACAGGTGAAAATATGCCTTACCTCGCTCCTTGTATCGGAGGCTACGAGACTGTCAAGCGATCAATTCAGGACACCACAACCAAACAACAGCGTTCAGTAGCGCGCACTGACAAAAGCCGCGACACGCCGACAGAGGGCACTCACACAGAAAAGCTCCCGCTACACTACCATCGATCCACCCTCAGATGTACAACTGTAGCTTTACCGGGTCAATTGACTTAATACATATTGATTTAGAGTTCAAATTCGATTGCTTTACATTAAAATCTGATGTTAGAACTGTCAGCAATCCTTGATGACGTAGAATGCGTAGGTTTACCGACGCTCATATCAAAGATTGTGCAGTACGTTCGTCATGAATCCTTTAAATGAGGTAGTGTAGATCAATCCTATTATAAAATAGAATGTTTCTTTGTATATTTCTCTATATACGTAAATCATTCTTCCGATTGCGATGAAACTTTTGTGAGTTATTTCGTGTATGCATATGTTTTTCGCATAACTTTCCTGACGAGGATCAAAAAAGTGTTGTGTTCGCCAGTTATTATATAGTTATTTCTATGTGGTAGCATTGCAGGCTGGGTACAATTAGTTAATAAATAAAAAGAACAAGTAACAAACAATATAACTTTATTTTTGTATACATATCAAATGATTCAATCACAACATACATATTTCCCAAAAGTTTGATGAAAATTATATTAATTGACGACGTCAAATACAATTAAATATGGAATTATAATTTTATAGCATAGATGATATGTTGCATTATATATTTCTATGCAAGATTTTATCTCAATATTACAACTTTTATTAAAAAAATTAAAACATACTTAATTATGAATCTTTCTTATTAATAACATAAAAAATAAAAGGAAATTTTGTTTTATATTTTTCATAAATATATGACATTGAATAAAACTTTTTTCGGAACGTTTATGTAATTAACTCCACCTAAAAGAATAATTTATGATGCATTTCTTTGTAAATTTACTTATTAAATAAAAATTGGAAGCGATACAAATGTAGAATGATAATAATTAACAATGTACTTGCGTGAAAATAAAATTATTTTTTTTCCTTAACACTAGTAATTATGATCCGAATTCACTAAAAATCTGTTGCAACGTAAAAAAAATATCATTTTAATTCCCAACTATGGACATAATTTATTTAATGTAAATTAACCACATGGTACAGCCAAATAGAACACATTGTAGCTTGGTCTTCAAATGGATAGAGCCTTTTAAAAAAATTGGGACATCAGTATAACACCATCATGGAAAGCGTTACATTTATAGCGCGCCATGGAAGACATTGTAAGTCATATAATTCAACCTAAATTTCATTTAAATTAAAAAAAATTTTCAAATTCAACGATCAACTGTGCATGGAACGATTTTAAAAAGTAAAATTTATTGTATTGATTCTAAATAAATAACAGTATCAACAAACTAGATATTTTCAAACTAGATGCTTGCTAGTGATAGTCCTTCAAATCCATTGAAATGTTGACTATTATTATGTAAAATATAGTATGTAAAAAATATACTAATATTAAAATATAATTTGTACATAAAGGTATTATTTATAAATCTATTCGGAAAACTTAATGCAAACATATATTATCACAAGTAATACTTATAATATATCTAATACTAGATAATGTATTCGTTAGATACATTGAATGACAAGCCTAATGTGAAAGTCTTCTAGATTATCTAGGTGCCCGAAGCACCTACTCCACTCTCAAAGGTCATACACGAGACTACCGTCAACTTCTAGCGTACTTCACATCAACAAATGGCGAGAAAACGAACAAGATCGTTATCAGTGGCGTGTTTACATGATGGATGCCAAGACACACTTAGGGCTTTTGAGCCAGTGACGTAAATACCTGTTGAACTCACGGTCATATACACAGGTCTGGCATCGACAGTACATTTTGGGGGTGCGTCGGCTTACTGTTTGCACTATTCACTTTACTGCCGCCAGAGGGATGTCGATAGATGGGTGTGCTGTGTAACGAAGACAGAATAGCATTCTGTCCCTTTTGTGCATTTTAATATAACCCATTATAACGAAACGACCGCTTACAGGCGCTTGTCACTCAAACGGCGTGAAGCTGTCGATAGCAGCAATGACGCGAAAGAAAAGTTATCACAAGATCGTACTAATTTCTCACCACTGAAATTGGACTTTGTTGCAACACCTGTGTATAATACCGTGGTTGAAGTGTCTTTCGACAGCAGAGGCACAAAATAGAATGCGCTTCTAATTATATGCAAAAACATATAACATAAAGTGTTTCCTTATAAAATGTAACATCGTGTTTGTCTTTAATTGTACTTTTTTCATGTATCAAATTCAGTGTATTGGATTTAATTGCTTATCATTTAAGTTCTATACTGCGGTGCATTTGACCTAATTTACGGTGCTCAATATAGTAACGTCAACAATAATCAGTATAAATAAATTCCGTTTCATGTAAAGAGTATACTCAGACCAAAAAAGATTAGTTTTCAAATATTGCACAAAATGACGGTACGTTCTTTCACATACATGCATTTTTCATGCATAAGTTATACATATAAAACAACCAAATTACTTAATATTAACATGTATTTTACTAAATATTTTTTGGGCTGAGATACATCATACACATAATATGCGGAAAGAGATAGCACGATACAATAGTCATCTCTGTCAACACGTAGTCAAATATTATTAATTATTTCAAAAGGTTTTTACTCTAAGGCAGTACGTATACAACTATATTAAAGAATACATCAAGTATATTGTTTTCATTTAACTACAAGTAAATAACAGGTAAGCGCGTTAAGTGGTGATGAAAAACGCATTTCAAAAACATTTATAATACAACCTTCATATTTGTACAGAGTCAAAGGACAGATATGATCAAAATGATTGTTTGGTTCTAGGCAAAGAATAGGGCCATCCTATTTCTTTCAGTGTAAGGCGAATATGGGAGACTATAACTAGAGACGGACAACAGCGCTTGCCTTATATTAAAAGCCAATATGCGACTTTCAGTCCACCCGCCGAGGGTAGAGATTACAGTAACACTCTTCAATTTTGAATGAGGCCTATGTTTGGCAGTGGACAAAGGGCTTCATTCCGCTTTATGAAGGAAATTGTGTAAGTGGAAAAAAATTAATTTGTTGAAAATGACGGCGACGTGGTTCGCCACCCGTCACGGCCTGATTCTCACGAGGGTGAAAAGCGACCAATGACGAACCGTTTCGCTGCGATGAATGGCAGCGGATGGAGCTCTGTGGTCTCTGCCAACCCCTGCGGGGGATAGGCGTGAATATATATATAAGGAAATTCGTTAAATATTGTACCTTGTTTGAAATAACATCGAAACTTTAACAATCTTGAGTACCAGCCATTTTCCTCATAAAGTACCTTCTTATTGCCCTTCAGTTTACGTGTACATATCACGTTGTACAAAGATTTTCGAATTAAACTATTGTATATTTTACTTTTCATAAGCTCATGCCTTCATTTTTTATGGGGTCGGTAGGCAAACGAGCAGGCGTGTCACCCGATGGAAACCAATCTACGCCGCCCACAGACATCCGTAGAGTAGAAGCGTTAAAGAAAAGTGTTGTCTCTTAAACGAAAACCATTTTTCACAGTCCACGTACGTTCCCCATCTGGGTACAGGTCTTCCCCATTTTTAGTGGAATGGATATTTCTCATTTAGAACGTGATTAAATGTTTAAAATACGTTAAAAAACACCACATACGCATACGATGCATATAAAATTACTTTGATGAATATAAACGACAAATACAATATTGTTGCGAGAAACATTCTATTTAGACTAGTAATATAATGTAGTACGCAAGCGAAACAGTTGCCTTGCAGTATAATCTATCCTATTTTAATAATGTCGTAACAATACAGATTTAAATATTCACTAGAATTTTAGCCTCGTTGGCTGTTAAATACATACAGCCTGTAGCACCCTATTTCGGCGAAAATATCGCACGAATACACCGACATAAGAATACCGACCTTTAAGCGAACCTCTCTTTTATTTGATAATACGTATTTCAAAGCAGTTACGTATTTTGAATTCGATATATTACGTGTTTTAGATCGCGCTTTTTTTAAAAATATGAATACAAAAAATCAAAGTTCAAATCATAATGTTTTGGGAGAAGTCTTGATAAATAACGCTTTTCAACATATTTTAAATTGAACTGACTTGTTTTTATGTTTTTGATATGTATTCTTAGAATAATTTATATATTTTATGAGCCTTAATGCTTGAAATAATATAAACAAACCTAATGGGCCATTACTAATTATTTTTTATAAATTACTAAATTAAAAAATACTAAGTTTTTAACACAAAATACATAAAACCAGCTTGATAGTATGTTAATCAGTAATCCGGTGTTAGGTTTAAGAGTTCAAACATATGCCTACTACCAAAAAGCTGATTTATATCGTGAAAATCTAACAGAATTTCGAAAAAAAATAGTAAAAATTGTACTTTAAAAAATAACTAAAATCAATTCTTAAATAAATCGCCTATATAATGATACTTCAGATACACATTTGGTCATAATATGTTTTGAAGCCAAAGGGGCGCTAAGAGAGCGCGGTATGCGCAAGTCAAGTGCTATAAGTCGGTCTCTGTCCAATGCTAATCTCCTCGACGTAGTCGACGCGCCGCCGCAGTGTTGTGTCGGTACAGCCATACCTGCAAATATCGACAATATTTTGTACACAAAGACAAACAGAAAATAAGTTGCACGAAAATAGCGAAGACTAGAACTCTTTGGTTGTACTTTTGTAAAAATATACATAAGCATTACCATGCAAAAATTTTTGTGGCTGACTGTTGTCTTTGTTGTTGTTTTTACTGGATCAAAAAAAAGTTCCCCCTGGTTTTCATCCAACTATTGTACTTTCATTGTAGTGTTGATAAACTAACCTTCACTAAACTTCACTAACATCGTAACCTGACCATAGGTAACATCAAGGACACTGCAGATACATTGCTTAATGCCAATAATGGGAGATATGAAGTAACGGTAGCGAAAAAGAGAAATACTAAGAGGGAAATAGGGAAGAAAGAAAAGGGTAAGGAGTTGGGCTTCTGGATCCCTGGTAAATTTACGACGAAGACAGATTGTGGGCGCGACGCTTCATCTGATTTATCTACGTTGCATTGCATCTCACCCTAAATCTGTTCTGTGTGGTATGTGCAAAAGGCGTAACTGTAAATAGCATAAATTATAGTCAACCATTGATATATTATACTAGGTCTCTTTTACAAGATGTGTGCTAAATGTGGAAAGGAATTGAAAATTGACGTACCAAATAAAAATAAGAAATAAATCGATGATATAATAATTAAAATCTCACTTGGAAGAGAATGACGATATCTAAGGAGACTTGAAGGCTGCCACAGATCCAGAACTGCGTCGGCGCTTCTCTGATTACAAAATATGCAGTCTTGAATACATCACCACACGTCCACATTATAACCATGCTAACACTGAAAAAGTGTATATTAACAATTAAAATGTGGTCATTAAAATGTGCATGTAAGAAGTGTATTTGAATCAACATTGAAATTAATAGAGACTGAATAGTGGTAGAGCCGTGGTACGACTAATGGGCCATCTTGAATGGGAAAATACCACATCAGTGTCAAATGTTAGCACTTTACTGTGCAAGTTAGTGTTTCGTACGGTAAGTGCAGAGATTCGTGCGACCAATTCCTTTCTCCTTCCTTTAAGTCCTTCTTTCTGTCCCATCTTAGGTTCGCAATGCAACTACAGTGTTCCTAGCAGATGTTGCTAACCATCAGGAGTTGCTAGTTTGTTTTGCTTATCACTTTTAAAAAATAAGAAACTGTGATTTGTTTTTAATATCTATCTATAATTTGAATACGATATGAATGAATGAATCTGATAAACTTAATTTTCATTTTTAATAGAATGTGGTAGCAAACAAAAACATGGTGAGTAATGACTTTCACTCATTTATTCACACAAGGCTGCAAACTACAGATGCATTGTATAAGCCTACCTGCATAAAAAGATGAAGGACAATGAGAGAAGGTGAGAAAACAAGGAGAAAGGGGCATACCCAAAAGAGCGAGGTAGGATGTTACCAGTTAACAAGCTAGTTTATTCATGCAATAATACATTGGTTTTGTAAGACAGTAAAACACGAAACAAAATAGTTTTCTTGTTATTTGGTGTACATTATAGATTTTCCATAGTAATTATATGTCCTAGGTGTTATCTTTTTTTTATAGGATAGCAAGGCAACCGAGCAGGCGTGTCACCTAATGGAAAGCAATCAACGCCGCCCATAGACTTCCACAGCGCCATAGGCAGTGCAGTAGCGTTGCCAACCTTTAAGGAAAGTGTCATAATAGAGTTGGGCCTCCAGAACTCGGTCCCTCATCGTACGAAGTGTAGTAGGTAAGCTGCCACTCAGATGCCGGTTTTCTGCGGGAGTGTGGTACTTACCCAGCGAGTCGGCCCATTCATGCTACAGACAAATATTACGCCATTCTTGATAAAGTATTCGTCTGCAGCGTGGCTCTACCACTATTAATCTTAGTGGACGTCTAAGCTGCTAACATTAAGTTATGAAAGCAATAAAAAAAATTATTCCATATAAAAATGAAAAAAATAAAGGGAGCCTAAATAACCAATTTTACTTTAATACATACCTCATTCCTTCAGTGCTTTTATTTTGATAATTTTTAGCTATCTGGGGTGCACCAAGCATAGCTTCAGTGAAAACAGCAAGGAAACCAATAAGCTCGACGAAAGGCGAGAATTCGATTAGCAAATAAGTGATAGCTGCACCAAGTACAGAGAACACCAGCATACAATCCAAATAACTCTGAAAGTCTGTCCAGGCCCAGAAATATTTTCTGTCCATATCTGTAAGTAATATATATTTGTATGGATAAGTATATACATTTTACATAAACATAATTTTTTCACAGCCCATATATGTCCCTCTGCTGGGCACCGGCCTCTCTATTTCTGGATGTGTCATGATACATTTAATCAACAAAAACAATTGAACATGCATTACAGTTATTCAGAATTGCGGACTCCATTGTAAATGTTAGTCAATAAATTTATTGCACATAGCAAAATTGGATGTACATGACACAAATAAATATTTATATACATATACAGCCTGTGTGAATTCTATGCATGATGACTTTTCTTAACTACAAAACACACAAACTAATATAGGCTCAAAATTTATATACACTTTTTAAAATATTAATTTTATTGCGAATATTTAAACCTTAATATAGAGAAAATAAAACAGTTTTAGTTTAACTATTTCATTGAATAGTTAAATTTATGATAAATATAATTAATTTTCAGATATATATCACCATTTAGTGTATGTAGTCAGTGCCAATTCAAGATTTTAGAATATGTAAACCAATATTCAAGATACTGTCTATTTATGCTTTTTTACAATATAAGCAAGTTTCTTATATATTTGAGCATGAAATTTGAAGACGTAATTTAAAATATACAATAGAGCACTCTTAAATTAACATCTTGCATTATAATTGAAATAAAGATATCTGTCTGTATTATGATGGAAAAAGTAATCCATAAAATTGTGATTAATACAATTAATTATAATAAATATTTTGCTTTAGCTCAAAACTACATAACAAGTTTTAATTATATTAATTTTAAATGATAATATCTTGTCAAAAGCAGGAAATCTTAAATGAACGCATTAAATAACACAAAAGAGATAATAAGCACAAATATAGATTGACCTGGTCATTGCTCCAAAGATGAGATAACATAACATGAATAAGTTAAACTGATTGTAAGAGTCAATTTCTGAAATCAATTATGAGTCGGAGCAATGAACCAAAATATAAATGACAAAACATAAAACAACATGTGAAAACAAAACCTAGAAATATATATTCCTTCATCCACCCATATATGTTATTATTAATAAATATGAATGAAACCATATGAATATTTCACGTAACAGACCTTTATTTCATAATATAAAATATAATATCACCACAATTAAACATGCAATGGAATGTCATTATAATGATGATTAAGTAAATACTCTTTACAAATGTTCCAACCACATTAAATTAACCCAAGATGATAAAGCAACAAAAACTTCATTGGACACTGGAACAAAAATATAGGTGAGACAAATAAAATTGAAATGCAAAAAAACTATAGCAACTAGCAATGAAGGTCATCACTCACCATAGAAGCGGTGTGGTTTCTCTCTACCCGTGATGCAGCTACGCTGATCCAACCAACGCGCTGTTTCATCTGGCTGAGCTGAGCCATTTACACAACACAATAGTATATATAACATGAATATTGCACCTAATGCAACCATCAATAACACCAACCACCAACCAAAACAAAATAAGGTTAACAATAATAGTAATCTAAGCCAAATAAGAGAACTTAGTAAATAATAATAAATAAAGCATATATTACAATATAATACAAAATCCAATTATAAATAATATATAAAAATAAATATATGAAGAGTTTAAGAAGAACAGAAAGTTATTTAAAATCTCAATAGACATAATAATAATTTAGTAATTGTAATAGTAGCAAATAAATAGATTAAAATATTTATATTAATTATAATACAAACCTGTAAATATTCTCTCTCTTGCCCTGATTATTTGATTCTTTTTACGAACATTTACACACAAATGGATCATTACAAACATAGTTATGTTCATCACAATACTTTGAATTAATAAAGGCAATTCATATCTTTTGCCAAACCTGAAAAATCCAGTATTACTTAAATATTTTGTCAGTGTCTGAACTGCAAATGAAGACATTATAAAGATGTTTAAATTATTATTATCAAATAACTATTTTCAGTTTATGTGCAATCTAAAATATATAAATTTATGGAGACAATTGATCATTAATACATGTTTAAATTAAGGATTCATATGTGTTTTATTTATTTGAAGTTGTGATTGAAAATATTCAATGTTATTCTATTTCTGGTTTTCTATATTACTATTGTATATGTTTTAATTGATTATTCATGTGTGTTATTTATTTGAAGTTGTGATATAAAATATTCAATGTTATGCTATTCCTGGTTTTCTATATTAATCATTATAGTCCATAAATGAGAGGATTTATTACCGTTATACTGGAAATGGGCAACACAAGTAGGGTAACTATTTGTGACAAGGGAAAATGATATTAAAAACAAAAAATTACTTTGGCATTTCTAAGTATATATTAGTAAAAAACAATGGCACTAAAAAGGTTAAATTAAAAATAATAGTTTTATGAAGTGAAGAAAAATATGTGCCTGAAATAAGGCAATAAAAACAACATAATGAGGTTTTATATATATAGTATGGATTTTGAGACTAGATTTTAACATGTAGAGATTAAATTTATTGTAGTTATACAATTAACACCAATTATCAAAATAGTCAATCCACAGTCTGCCGTGCCAAAGGATGCATGGCTAAGGGCGAGCTTAGTCCCAAGCATGCCAACCATCCTGGGATTGGGCTCCCCCGGTTACTGTGGTGTCTAACTTCAGCATGTAGGGCTCTGCTGGGGCTGACCTCCATCCTCCCTTGCGACTCGTGGGATTCACTAAGACGAATTTAATATACCTAATTTGTTGAAAAATGACGGCAATGTGGTTCGCCACCTTTCACGTCCTGATTCTCACGAGGGCGAGAAGCAACCAATCGAGAGCCGTTTCGCTGCGATAAATGATAGCGGATGGAGCTTTGTGGTCTCTGCCAATCACTGCTGGGGATAGGCGTGAATATATAAATAAAAAAAATCAAAATAGTAACAACTGGTTAATTTCCTTATATTAATATTAAAATACCGAAAATCATAATAGGAAGCATAATGTGTTTCTAATAAGTATTAAAGAATATTTAAACACTTTCCTGTTATATTAAAAATCCTGGCAAGAAATATCTTAAACAAAATTATTAATTATTATAATATATTATATGTTTGAAAATACATACCAAAATAAAATACGCAATGTATTGGCTATTAGCAGGGTTAAACACACATATAGCGAAAATCCATCTCCATCTTGCGTCCTTTTAATTTGCCTGTATTGTGGAATATAAGGCGCTACTCCACCCACAATCATAGCACCTGCTGCACCCCATCCAACTACGTGACCAACAGTCAGACCTAACTCATCCGATATTATCCAATCCATATTGTATGGTATATTTTAAAATTTAAACAAAATATTTAAATAGTTATTTAAGTGACATGCACTTAAAATTATCGTCTCTCAATAACACCATGTTTACATTAGATTAAAAATGAAATCTTGATATACATACAACATAAAATAATGTAAGGATAACGCTAATCACTTAACAATGCTTTACAATTACAAATAAAAGATGCCAGCGAAAAATCATTTAAATTATGATATGACATTGTCTGACACACGTTTATCAGTGTTGTCATTTAATTTTGAAGAAGGCTCCATATATTTTTATCACATTAACGATACTGATAAAGGTTGGAATATATTGAATTACCTTTTAAAAATAATGAAAATGACCAAATAATGTCAATAAAAATTACATGTAAACTGAGTTGGCCGAACTTTTGAATCTCTGTCACTGAAAGACATTATCTTTTTATTTTATCTAAGTTCGAGCATCTTCGTCATATATTTTCTGGAACTGGATTCATTTCTAATTTTGTGTTTTTACAAACTGTACCCTGTGATTTAAATTATATTGCTAAAATTATAAAACTCAAATTAACTTTGATCATGATCACGTCCATCGAGAAATAAGCATTCATACAAATACTTCACAGGGAAGGTAAAAGGAAACGCATCATTGTTCAGTCATACATTACAACTTTTTTTATAGTTTTTTACATTACTTTTATGCAGTTAGTACTATCGTTGTTATTTCAAACATATTGAAAACCATCTTACCAAGTATCACTTGTATTTGAGTTCGGAAAAAAACATTGCATTTTAAGTCATATTTATTGTTTTGGTTTTATTGTTTTGCTTAAAATGTAATTCTTTGTCATAGAACATTTCAACTGTTAAATAGACTAAAATATTACACGATAAATATTCTTAATCAATTATTTATTTTATTGGGTTGGAGGGAAAGTTCCATTAGACTATGAGACCATGTATACCAGTCGTAAATTACGACTCGTAATCATTGTCACTCATATCACTATAGAGTATGTAAACACTCACTCATACGTCAGCTGATTTTGGCAGATACTGTTAGCTAATATTTAATTGTGATTTGTTAGGTTATTTCGATTAATATTAATTTAATAATTTCATTTCTTTGGAAAAAGATTTGAAAAATATATTGCCTTAAAATAATGTCTATACTGTTTAAAATAATTCCAATTCTTCGAGTTTCTAATGCAGTAGAATTTGCTCCGGTTGTAGTAAGAATCTCGAATTATAAACATTTACGTTCCTATGCCACTGATAAAGATAGCGGTTTGACAAAAAGTCAGGAGAGAGCTGATGTGTCTACGGATGTTCGTCCTCTAGGAGAAAAGATTAAAGAAACAACAAAAACTGTTTCATACACTGGTGTAATCTTAGCTGGTGTTGGGGTGACAGGAGTTATATTTTACTATGTGTTTCGTGAACTTTTTTCTAGTAACAGCCCCAATAGCATTTATTCAGTGGCTTTAGAAAAATGTAAGAATGTAGGTAAACAGATTTTTATACATATTATTACATGACTTTTTTGAATATAAATTTTTCAGTTTCAGTTTTTTATCTATAATGTTTTAGGATCCTAGAGTAGAAGATGCTTTAGGGACCCCTATCAAGGGATATGGAGAAGAGACAACAAGAAGAAGACGTACACATGTAAGCCATGCTGTTTATGAAAAGGATGGAGTAAAACATATGAGAATGAGATTTTATATAAAAGGAACTAAAAATAAAGCTGTTGTTGAATTAGACATGAAACAGGTAATATGATTGAATTATTTTAATTTTATAAATGTAATGCATGTAGTAAGTAGGTAATTGGTGTAAATTCTTAATTTTTTGGAAATTTTATTTTTTCAAAGATCTGTCTATTAAAAATTATGTTTTTACAATTCCTTTTATGATAAGTTCAAATGGAGAATAAATTTTGAAACTGCAACTATCCTATTTTCTTTATTGAAGAATAAATTATATCAGATCATGTACTTGAGCAGAATTTTTATTTGAAGTAGAATTTTTGTATATGGGCTGTACTTTTGTATTTTGGACACCTGCTAAGTGAGGGACTTATGGCAAAACTTCTCATTAATGAGGTAGGAATTTTGTTGTAACGGTTCAATGTTGGGAACTCCAACATTTAATTGTATTATTGATACAAATTATTTAAGAATGTTGATAACCTAATCTGCTCAGTGGACAACTTACTGCTTTCGGAGTAAATAGTTTTATATTCAATGTCCGCATAAGAATAAAAAGTTGTATGCCCTACAGGTATGTATTCTGAGTCCGGTTGCCCCGACAAGCTAGGGCAAGTGAAGTGGATGAATATCCATTACTCCAGAAAATAGGAAGGGTACTATGGCATTGGGACATATTATAGTTATATATATAAGATTTAGACATGGAACTAGTATTTCAGAATTAGTTAATACATAATTAACTAATCCTGATATGCTAGTTCCACAGCTTAAACAAAATACATTAATTACAATGTTTTGAATGAATTCCTTGAAGATTTAATTACAAAAATTTTTTTTCAGAATGAGTATGGTAACTACATGTGTCGTTACTTATTGGTTCAGCTTGATGATTTCAGTGGGAAAACTTATATAATTGAGGATAATAGGGCAGAGCTTGATAACATAATACAAGATCTAGGCAGTCAGTTCCCCGCACTAACATTGACACAGTGAATAAATGAATATGCTCATAATGTAAATAGTATTTAGATAAGTTGATATATTCTAGGGTTCTGCTTTCCTATGAATTAAGAGGAATATTGTTTTATTCATAATAAATAAAAAAATGCAATCAATCATTTATTTTTCATTTTTGGAACACCTTTTTCTAATATTATGCAAGTATTTGGATTTTGTTGATATTTGTATATGAAGTATAAATTATACACTGTTGAGAACTGTAAGGAATTGCTATGAATACATTGTTACACATATAAATCACACAAAATATGTATCCTAATTTTTTTTCCAAGGTACTATTTCCAATGCCATTAACAAGCGTTTGTTAAAAACAAATTTTTTCACTTTATTAAGTATCCAATAAAATATTGCCACTAATGAAAGGTACTGTGGCCATGCCCACTTTAATTCCTGCATAAAACTTGGACTATATAGGATTTTCATTTCTGGTACTCGTAAATTTATATTAAACTTCTGTGTGCCTGTGTAGCCACTGAGACTTCTGGAATAAGTAGTCTGTATCTGCGTTGTAACTGCAAAATAATGCTTTATTAATATGTGTATTGAAATTAAAAAAAATAACATTAAAGTAAAACATTTTACCTTCTCTCTTAAAATAGTTCTCTAAAATTAAATCAACATGATTTTCAATGTTATTTTCAGCTTGCTGATTAAGTATGGAGGTGTTAAACTTAATGTCTATGGTATTCTTTAGGCAAGGTAAGTGTGAGATCTGATAAAATTGAAGATCTCCATAAAACTTAAATTCGGAAATAGGTGATGTAAATTCTTTATTGACAACTGCTAAACTCTGCATGTGTAGTGGACAAGTTGTCTAAAGGTCAAAAAGAAAAAAAAATATTTAATCTTGTTATCCCGGAAGTATATTTAATTTTAAATAATTTTCAGCTATTTTAATAAAAATATTACTACTTATATATTTAGTTAAAGTTCTAATTGGTTAGCGGGTTGCGCTAACGATCTAAGGTCTTGGCTACGAACCCACACCTATCATTCAATTATTTACTTCAACCATATTTACACAAATATTTTTAGCTTAGCTGGAATGGTTAATGAGATTTCTTGTAAAAACAAACAATACTATTATATAATAATGACAAATATCTCGGTTATAATTTTGCCTCTACCTGCAATTGAAAGTCTAACGATAAAATAATTATGACAGAGGTAACTGTGTATTCTGGTATTAAGTTAATGTTGAATATAAAATGTAGGGCATCATTTTTGCCATCCTTATTGTAGTCATATTCTTGAATCTGTAAAAAATACAATATATATAATTGAATGGTATAATAATATCCGAAATAAAGATAAATTTAAAAAGCAGCAGTTGCTCAGTTGGAAAAGATTACGCTTACGATGTAAGATCGTGGGTTTTGATTTTGCCATTGAACTATTGACGTGAACCATATTTTCCTACCACAAACACTATTAGCTTAGTTGGAATGGTCAACAAGAATTCTAGTAATATCAAAACTTAAAGACAAACTAGTCATCTTAAAAATATACATGAATTAACTAATACAAATCAATTCTTTATTAATTAATACTCAGTAAGTCTGTAAATTAGTATTAGCACTGGTGGATTTACCAGCAGGCTGAGTAGACTGGAGCCTAGGGCGGCATTTTTTAGGGGCGGCAAAATTATTATTGCCTTACAGAAGTTAAAAAAATAATAAATATTGTAAATCTATTATTTGACAAAAAAATGATTGAAAAAAAAATTGTAATTAAAATTATCGAATTGTAGACGTGGGTATTGGTGGCAAAAGGTTAATACTACTTTATAGGCTACCTAAAAGCTAATTAAAAATAATAATTTGTTAAAAATACTTGAATTTCTGAACAGTTTTCACTGTCCAAATTTTTGTTGTTAGAATTTATGGCGTCACCACATACAATAGTTTGACTTGGATCAACAGTTTCCGCTATAAGTAAGTAATCATATGTTGAATGTAATATTGGTTGTTCATAAAAACTATGTGAGTTTAACCAAAATCCTGAAAATATAATAAATAATTAATAAATTTTATGTTCTTATTGTAAACACTAATAAACTTTATATTTTGTTATTAACTATACCATACCTCTACTTCTTTGTGCTATAAGTAATGGTAAAACTATATTTAAAAATGTGGTAAGCATAGTAAATAGTGTAGCCTTTGATAAAACGTAACTTTTGTATTTTATTTCAACATTACAGCTATACAATTCACAAAGTCCCATGATAAGTTTTAATAATGATAATTAATTATTTTATCAAGTTTATTACTAAGATTACCAACTAAGAATAAATAAGAATGCATGTAGCAACAACAGTAAACAAACATTAGAGAAAATACAAAACAAATAGTTGCTAGGCAACCAGATTTTCCATGCGCCATACAATTTGTACAAATTATCAATACTAGTAGCAGCCCGTGGTCTCAGTTCGACCGTATTTAGTTCTTTTTTAATTTCGTCAGTTCTTTTTTAAATTCGTCATACGAACATTAACTATGCTAAATCTCACGTTCCTCCATACTTACAATTTGCTTAAAAAGCGGTACAATTTTTTTCTTCCCATATTAATATATGATCGCTTAATTTAATACATAAACACATACATATCGTCACGCCTGTGTCCCGTAGGGGTAGGCAGAGACCACAAATCTCCATCTGCTACGATCTCGGCATACCTCCTTGCTTCCTTCACACTCATTATTCTCCTCATGCAAGCCCGCCGGTTGAGGGTGAAGATCACGTGGCCTTTCTTAAAAAGTTTAGCAATTTGCTCAAGGTATGTTTTTCGTGGTCTTCCTCTACCGATCCTTCCATCCACATTCGCAAGGTAAATTTCTTTTGCCAGTCGTCTTTCACAATCGTTACCGTATATGACTTAAACTAGAGGTTCTGAGTTCAAATCCCGGTTGAAACTGAAACTTACCTTGTAGTTATAAATTAGTTTTCGGGTCTATGAATGTAATTTTGTATTTTTAACGTGTCTTGCAGACATTGCATCCAAATTTTACAATCAATTTAAAAACGAGAACATAGCGTATATACGGTATTTATATATTGAATCATACATCCTGCGCTGACACTGGAAAGATGAGATTTTGTAGAAGAGGACGTACGACGAAGTACGACGTACCCAAATCAACGATGATAAGCACAAAATGTCAATTTTAATTAAAAAAAAATTGTCTCTCTACTTTAATAATTTTTCTTTAATAATATTAGCTTTTCTGAAGTGGCAAAGGGGTGGTCACGTTTATCGGAGATCTATTATCCGCTGGAGTAGTCGACTGCTGGAAAGGAGACCGCATCTTGACAAACGTGTACTGCTGCCGATACCGATAACCGCTGGAATAGACGAGTAGATGCGTGAAAGTCCGAAAATCGGTTAGGTGACGATTCTTGGGGAGGCCTAGGTCCAGGTCTTCTTAGATTATTAGGTCGTATCATAATCATAATAGCCTTAACAATCCTATGCTGGACATTCCCCACCCTTGAAATTAAAGGGTGTAGTTTTAATTTCCACTATTTTCGAGCGAATTGGAAATCGCAGATTGTTTTTCATTTTCAGGTAGACTCTGCCACCTACTGGTATATGCTTCAATAGACATCTAGTACGAAGGGGAATTACTATTCACGGAAAGAATCTGGGCGGTTCTATTCAATGTCAAGAACCATACAGTAGTATATAGTTTTATACCTACTTCTATTTTTTCCATCAACTCAAAAGTTTACTGGCAAATAATGTCTTCCGGCATTAAATCCCCCATTTATACCAATAATTGTACCCGTTTTGTTGTTGTTGATTGCTTGCGGCGATGTGATTGATTGCTTTCCATCAGTTGACACGCCTGCTCGTTTGCCTTCCTATACCAAAAAAAAAACAGATGTTTATGAGCGTTGGTTACTTATCCGGTAACCTGATTACTCGTTTGCTTATTTCTTCCATACAAACACAGCATTTATATTAGTAAAAAAGGCTTGGTAAGACTATTTTTATACATTTTCGTTTATTTTTATTACACAGATTAAGTAGGGACGAGGTTAAAGGACCGAAACAAAGGGGTTTTATGTGTTGACTGCACCATGACTGGTTTGGTGTCATCTGTCACTTGTTAACAATAAGGACACTTAAAGTTGGTCTCAGCCAAATTGTTGAAGTGTTAATAAGCGTAATTATTAACGAATTGATTTATTATCGATTCATGGTTAGAAATAAAATATTTTGTTAAAATTAAAACAACAGAAAAGTTTACAATTTAGTTCTCACCCACTATATTAGTTAGTACCCCCTTTTAAGGTAAGGTAAAATACACTTTTGGATTATTTTTCCCCTTGTCATAGAAGATAGAAAGCGAATTTTTATTTCACATCTAATGTTGTTATGTCTACCTTAAATCATTGGTTTTTGTTTGGTGTAGTAGATTTCGAAAGATAATTTGTTTCACTGCAAACAATTGTAATAATAGTATAGAAACGTATATTCTTTACGGTTTTAGCAATTATGCACATGCTGATCTAAAACAAGCAAAATTAGTTAAAAAAGAAATATGGAATATTAAGCTATCTTTGCGAAGATCCGTGATAATTAATCAGAAAAATAATTTTCATTTTTTTCTAATTGTATTTATGAATCAGTACATGTAATCAAAGGGACTAATAAATTAAACTACAGAAGTTGCTAGTCAAAATTTTAGCCAAAAACAGTCATCAACCAATGTTACAAACATTAATACTCAAACGTATCACACAATACCATTTTCTATAGAAGACGTATCTTAGGTAATACTCTTTGGGAAATAACTATAATCTTGTTTTTCTAGAGGGAGTGCATAGTGTATTATTTTATTGGTTCGTAAACATGTAATATTCATTTTTATAATGTATTTTCGTGGATCCTAGCAAAGTAAGTTTTGACTGAAAAGTCAAAACTGTTTGTGTCTGCAACTACTGAATTAATTGAGGCAGATTATTTTATTTTTATTTTTTATTAATAAGAAATTATTAATAATGGTTGTTCACCAAATAACCTGCCTCAATTAAACTGAATTAATTGAGGCAGATTATTATTAATAAGAAATTATTAATAATGGTTGTTCACAAAATAACCTGCCTCAATTAATTCAGTAGTTGCAATAATTTCTTATTAATAATGGACGTTCACAAAATAATTTGCCTTAATGAATTCAGTAGTTGCAGATACCAAAATGTTAAATATGTTAGAGCCAATAAGTTATAATTATTAACAACATCTGGTGATCATATAAAATTTTAGCCAGATTAATCAGTCATAATTCACAATAGAGCAGTAAAAAAATCATGCGCTAAAAGTTCACTTTACCACATGTTTTTTACTTTAAGAGGAAACAGGCCAAGAAGGTTTGTGGAAGATACGGAAATTAACATGTCTATGATGAATTGTAATCATACTTACTTTAGAACATACATTCGTCATATGTGGCCTATTATTAAATGTAAATATACAATTAAATAATTTAAGTTTAAATATTAGCCACTCTAACACGAACTCATCGAAACGTTACAGACTTTTTTGTTCATAGGCTCAAAAATACAATAGCTTCTGTTTCCCCGACTACATGTCAGTAAACAAGAATAAAAGCGCTTCCCGAAACCAGTAGCTAGAGCGCCGGCAGTGAAAACTGATACCTTGTCATTTAATGATCTACTTGAAACATTTTGCTATATAAAGGTTCCTAAGACATCAGAGGACTGCATTCGGTCTGGTGTCGTTGGTCCGGACGTACTGTGGTTCCTATTTTGAAAACCTCAATAAGAGTGTATTCACTCTTTCTACTGGAAATAGTAAATTTATAGTTCGCCGATCTAGCATGGATAGGATGTCCTCTAGCATGACATCCAGTATGACTGGAATGGGTCTTGGTGGAATAACCGGACTGACTACCGGGATGAGTACGTTAACTTGCGTTAGGGAGCAACAAGTGACAATTGGAGGGATGCCATCGAACTACGTCCCCGGTCTATCGGCGTCGTACAATATTTCGAGCTTCTGTCATCGCCCAGGACAAACTCGTCGATGTCCCAATCAACGCCCTGGGCCTTCGGCTCAGCACCGACCAGGTCGCTCTCACAGCACCGGGGCATTGCATCGTATGAAGCATTCTATTCGCAATAGTCCAAATACGCAATACACCCATAACCTTATCTGCAAATTAGCTGACCAAAATGAACGTCGACGTCGTCAAGAAACAATGGAAATGATACCACAAAGTTACTACTCACAATCACCTTTGAAAGTGGAGTTAACTGAGTTCTATTCACGTGACAATGCTAAAGACCACCATACTGATCAATATGAACTGGTCAATGATAATATTCTGCCCAATCCAGTGCTCCGACGAGGCCAAAATTTCTTCTTCGCGGTACGCTTCGATAGGACCTATGACAAACAACAAGATGTGATTCGCATTGTCTTTTGCTTTGGTGAGTATAATTTTCCAGTGTAGGTTTAAGCATTTTGAAGGATCAATGTATTTTAACAATATTTTTTTCAGGTCCTAAGCCTAGTGTAACAAAAGGAACAAGAGTAGTTCTGCCTGTTAATTGGAGCACCCAACAGGGTGTTTTCCAACATTCACGTGACGCAATGGGAATGTCTATGGGAGTAGGAATGTCACGTGTGCAAGAAACGACTACAACTATGACTTCCATTGGATCAATGGGAACTATGGGCACGATGAGCACTATGGGTTCTATCGGGACCATGAGCCCTATGTCTGGTATGCGTGAGACTACCACTTATGGTGTCCGCCGCAGTTCGTTCGGTAACGAACCATTGCCAGCGCAACACAGTCCATTGAGCCCACCGGGGCCTATAGAGCGACCGGTAATCGAGCGTTACCCAGCAGCTGCGCAACATTCTTCCTTTGGACGCAGTTACGGATCACGTCATGGATCCCGTCATGGATCTATGCAAAATCTGACTTCAATTGGTCACGAATTGGATAAATGGGACATTAGCATTCAGCGACAAGACGGTAATACAATAACGTTTCAAGTACATGTACCCGCCACAGCTCCAGTTGGTGTTTGGAACTGCTGGGTTCAGACGAATCGCAGCGGCCAACGTGATAATCGTCAAGATTACAAATGCGACGAAGACATATATATTTTATTCAACCCATGGTGTCGTGAGGATACTGTTTACATGGATAACGATGCATTTAGGAAGGAATATGTTCTTAACGAGCAGGGAAAAGTATGGTGTGGAACTTGGCGTCAACCGAAGGGACGCAAATGGATATTCGGGCAATTTGATGACGTTGTGTTGCCTGCTTGTATGTATTTACTGGAGCGCAGCGGACTTGAGCATTCAGAGCGCGGCAATCCCATACGATTATCCAGGGCTATTTCATCTATGGTGAGTTGCCAGTATTTATTGCAATTATTTGAGTATTATTATGATCATTGATAACCCATTACATCCACATCTTTTAGATTAACGCAAATCACGATGATGACGGTCTAATGGTTGGCCGGTATGATGGGGAATACAAAGATGGAGTATCACCACATGCCTGGACTGGTTCTGTGGCTATTCTGGAACGATATCTTACAGACGCTGGAAGGCCTGTCGAATATGGGCAATGTTGGGTATTTTCTGCCCTTGTAGTTACAATTTGTAGGGCGCTAGGTAATTAAAATATATCATGATTATTTGCAAAATATATTGCATTGGATTTAATGTAACAAAAATAATTTACGCCTTCATTTATAATAATGTTGTAGGAATTCCTTGTCGCTCAGTTACTAATTACGTATCCGCTCACGATACAAACCGCACGTTAACGGTGGATAAATATTTCGACAAGGACGGCAACGAGGTACCCAATGGCCCCGATGAAGATTGCTACGACTCGTGTTGGAACTTCCATGTATGGAACGATGTGTGGATGCAGAGACCGGATTTGCCACAAGGTATGCGAAGTTCCAAGTAATATCCCTCAAGTCTCTCGTCAAGGTTACTCTACGTTAATTATTCGCATTGATCAACGCATTTATTAATTAGGATACAGCGGTTGGCAGATCATCGATTCAACTCCTCAGGAGGAAGCAGAAGCGGTATACCATTGTGGGCCAGCAAGCGTTGAGGCTGTACGCCGTGGTGAAGTCGGCTTCCAATACGACACACCTTTCATGTATTCTCAACTTAATGCAGAATTATGTCACTTCCAAGAAGACGATAATTCTGAATGGGGTTTCATTAGGATGGCGTCTAATCAATATCAGTAAGTATGAAATGGTACATGATTTATTTAAAGTAAAAAAAGATTATAAAGGCTCTTTCTTTATATCGTTAGACCCGCGGTAGAATGAATAGACTTGCTCGATTGGGAAAGTACCACATTCTCACAGAATATCGACGTTCAGTGCTAGCATTTTATTATGTTACATTTCTTACGGTGAGTGCAGAGATCCAGACGCCCAAATCCTTTCTTCTTCCTTTATTTTCTTATTCCCCTTTCATTATTTTCTTCTTTCTCTCCCATTATACACATCCTTTCCTTAAGGTAGTATCTGTATTGCCCGTAGTACTGTGCATATTCATGGGCGGAGGTTGTTGCTTACCATCACGGGACCTACTTCTTCCGTTGACTAACTCTTCAATATCAAATACAAAAGACTCATAAATCTATGAATTATTCCAGAGTGGGCCGTAAGGTGATTACAAAGAATCCAAGCCGTGATGATGACGAAGGTGAAAGCGATTTACTGGAGATCACACACGAATATAAAACGGCGGATAGTTCATGTCCAGAGCGTCAGGCGGTCATTGCCTCCTGCCGCGGCTATCAACGCCTGCAGCAATATTATGAATCTCCTGATCGTAATTCAGAAGACGTTTACTTCGACCTTATGGATATCGATATCGTGCCATACGGCCAGCCCTTCGATTGTACAATGAATATCCAGGTATGAAAATGCATTTTGAATTGATTTTGTTAACTGTGATTTTGTGAACTCTTGCTAACTTTCAATACTAACGATCTCATTATTTGCCAGAATAAATCGCACGAAGACCGCACTATAATTTGCGTACTAACCGCATCATCTTGTTACTACACGGGGGCGATTGCTTGTCGTCTTCGCCGAGCCCAGGGAGAGTTCATCGTTCGCGCGGGACAACGTGAGGTTCTCAAACTACACGTAACACCGCAAGAGTACATGGATAAGTTAGTAGACCATTCCATGGTGAAGGTTCACGCGATGGCTTATGTGAAACAGACGCGTCAAGCTTGGTCGGATGAGGATGACTTCCCACTACACAAGCCTAAGATGCAAGTGCAGGTATGATTTTATCATAACATAATATTAATGTAATTATTTTACTTTTGAAATTGAATACTGTTGATATAAACAAATAATTTTATTATCAGGTGAGGACACAGCCTTGCATCGGTCAAGAATGCTCCGTAACGTTTAGTTTCCAGAATCCACTGAGCGTGCATTTAACAGACTGCTACTTTACTGTCGAAGGACCTGGTGTTCAACGACCGCGACAGGTTTGTTTCAAACTTAGAATTTTACAGTCATAGAGTAAAACTGGTAATAGTAAATTGGATTTCCAAAATTAATCGTATAAAAAATCATTCATAAAACACGTTATTAAAGCGTTATATAATAATTGATTTTAAATTATGTAATTCTGTGTCCGACTTTTTGCATTGCTTTGTTTTAATAAACAAGATTGCCCGTAATGTCAACAAAACAATATTAACCAACTTGATTATCGAAATGGCGCACTTGTGGGGTTATTATTTTGGATGCCTAAGGCTTTGGGTTTGATTGTTACATTTTACCGCTAATTGTTTCGGCTCTGACTGTTTGTCGTTTGCGCGTTGTAAAACGCACGCAGGAAATATTAGTGTAAAAGTATGTGCTGTCTTCTTGTTTTTGTGGGATAGGAAGGCCAACGACCAAATATGTCACCCGATGGAAAGCAATTAACGCGACCCATAGATATCTGCAGTGCCATAGTCATTACAGAAGCATTGCCGGCTTTTAAGGAAAGTGTAGGTTTGTTTTTTGAAGGTTCCAATGTCGTATCGTTTTGGAAACACCGATTTTTCTGTTTTCAGATACGGTTCCGTGACGTGAAGCCTGGCGAGTTCGTGAACTACCAGGACAAGTTCATTCCACGACGGCACGGCGAGCGTCGCATCGTTGTGACGTTCTCATCGCGGCAGATGGATGAGATCTTCGGTTGCACAACCGTAAATGTGCGCGGCTAGCAAGCTCCTGGGCCCCGTTCGCGATCTTCGTGTATATTGGGGCCATCACCACCACGAGCGAACTCCCCACCACCCACGGTCCAACTAGACCGCTCCTATTTCTCATATATAGTGCCAGAACAACACTTATACGTGCAAGCAGAAGAAGTGTTCATTGTCAAATCCATTTGATCCTGTGCATTTGACTGCTTATTTAAGGGAAAGCTTTGTGGATGAAATATGGACTTCTTACCGTGATATATATCAACGACTTGGCTATTCTAAATGGTTTGAATGAGTTAGAAGCTAGTGCTTCATTTATATAACTTAATTAAAAGATAAAATAAAAATGTATTCAATTCACAAACGCACCGTGTGTTATTTTATAATGATCTGTGACTAGTATTATACGAATGGAACCGATGCCTCACGTGCCATGTTGTTAGCGCGACATAATAATATTTAATTAATGTTTTTGTGTGTGAAAGCTTAGTCTTAAGATATAGCTTATTATAATTTTGTAACGATTTTATAATTTTTATATTTACTTTTTTATTATCAAGTTATATTAAAATATTGCACTGTGTGTGTTTTTGGGATCTCAAAAATAGTAAAACTTTGCAGAAATGATTACTGTTTTTTATTTGATGAGATATAATTTTAAGGTTTTATTGATTCAGTTGGATGTATAACCATCCAACCGAATTTGGTTTCGGGCAGTGGGCTATATGTATGGGCTAGAAAAAAACCGTGTTAAAATTTTATTTAAAACCTATTTTATTTTATAAATATTATTTTTATGCGCTAAAAAACGATAATCACAAAGAACGCACCGTTAAATAAAAGCAAGCAAGCAATAAATCTACGTCTATATTTAAGAATTACCTATTACACAAAAGAAAAATAAATACCCAATAAATTAAGTTAAGCATTTGTTTAAATTCGCCAAAAAATATCAAAATGCATACTATGGATTATTGACATAACTATTTTTATACAAAAAATAATAAAACATAAAACAAGTACCGAATGAGTTTTTGACACAAAAAAATCAATGAGGAATTTTCAGCTTTACCAATCACTTATCGTAACACATAAATAAAAGTTGTCGATAAATACGTAAATAAAAGACAGTTTATTGAAATGGCAAATGTTAATATTACTAATTTTACTTTAATATATAATAAAACATATCCTAATCTGGATAGGCAATTAGTAACGAATAACGTATTTATAATGAAGTGTAAATAAAAATGGAGCTGAGTTATTTGTTCCACATTCCTTTTTAAGCAAATAGGTTAGCATTGCAAGGCTTGTTAAGTGGATACCCATAAAAATTTAACTAACCTTTATTACAGTTTAATTTCCAAAGTTTTATATAATACAAGCTAGCTGCTTTTCTTAGTTTCCTTGCTCTGTTTAATCTTCTTTTGTTTTTACCCATTAAAGTTTGACGATGACGGAGCAAAAACTTTTCTTCAAGCACATCATCACCAGATCATATTCAGATAACCAGGCTATGGTTGAAAATGTGTAAGAATAAACTAGAAATCGCTTTACATTAAGTTTTACAATTGTTTTTAATTTAGGTCATGCATCACCATAGCTTACGTTCTAATACATTCAAATTATTATTAAAATAAATTGGTTAGTCATCGGGAATTACATGTTTATATAATCGAACGAGACCTACGCTCGTACATACATAAGTACATATAATATTGATTGTCTCTGGAATTATATGGGGACTTCTTTTTAAGTTTAATAACCTCTGCATTGCTCATTAAATACGTGACAGTCTTGTGTTGGACTTTAAGTTAGGAAAGCGCGAGGCAGGACGTTTCTAATATTGAAATTCTTTCAGAAAGATTTATCACCATTTTTCAACTATACCAAATCAAGAGAGAAATTATGCATGTAATTTTATTCCACAATCAGATGGACGATGCTCAAACGCATAGAAAATAAACACACAAATATTCATTTTTATATATGAAAACGTTTCATGTTTTTCCACATGTAGGTACCAATTATGTATTTACAAAAAATTTAATCCAGTTTTGAGAATTTAGTATTTTGCGCAGAAAATAGTAAAGTTTAGGATTTAAATTTTCTTTGGTATTTTCAGTAAGTATAAACAAGTTTGTTTTATCGGCACGCGAAACGTGCTTTGGCTGAGGCAAAACCGAAATATGCAGCCATGAAGGTTAAAATAAGCTTTCCACTAACATCAACGGTATCAACATACACAATACGCACAGTCGCTTATTCATGAGCTAATTTTACTTTCATAGCGTGTGCCTTAAAATCATTTATCTCTTTTTTATATTTAAGAGTTATCAATTTCTTATATTTAAGAAACACTGAAAATATACTTTACGTATGTCAGGAGCTATATCGTTAAATCGTTAGTATTAAAGTTAAAAAACAGATTACATTCAAATCCGAATGTTTGAACAGTAGATATAATATGAAGTTGGCTGACCCATGAATCAACTTGCGAACAGTCGCTCCTTGTTTTATACAATATATTATTAGTATTCTTTTACAAGAGGACTCTGTGCTCGCAAACTTATAAAACATGATGATCGATTCGCTGTGTATTTATGCGATTGACTTTTTTACAACCCATATATGTCCTACTCTTGGTGACAGTGCCTACCGGTTCCTGGAATGTAATGCTCATTATACTATTCCGAGACGGTTTGACGGAATATTCTGGATCGAAATAATATGTGTTGGTCATTTATATAAAATATTCATGCAGATCGGGGAATTTAACCCGCGACCGTTGACTCCAAAAGCTGACTTTGTCACTGAGCCATTTAGGTCGAAATGGGATTGTTACGAAATGAGATTATCTATGGGACTGTATTCATTTTTTAAGAATATTCTTTTAATAATAAACGAAAGTTCGACATTTCATTTCTGATAAGAGAAATCTTATTACAAAAAGGTAGTAAAAAGTGATTTTTGAGAAATTAAACGTAAATTTTTAACATCAAAGAAATTTAGAGTTTTGTTTTGAATAGATAGCTGGGGACACCCAGACCCGGAATGTGGGCCATATTTATTCTGATGCGGGAATTTAATTGCCAATCGTTGCCTGACGTTTGCTGACGTAGTTTTATATAATTCAAATTTTAGAAAATTTTACCCACGGAGTATAGGTTTTTGTTAGAATTATTGCTTTGTCATAATAGTTGTTCTGAGAAGATTACAAAACGATTGAGTAATACCGTTAGACTCACGCGCAGGTAATTAAAGGAAAAATGTCGCGCCGCGGCGGAGGGCCTTCGATGCGCTACGCATTGACATTACGAGTACGCTGAGATGGTCTCGGTGTGCGCGGTGATGTCACACGCGGTAAATTAACATGATCGTGGCTACGTAATATTTTGCTAACATGTAAATTTACGACACTTGACGGCTGGGTCGTTGTGATAACGTTTGTCTCAGTTTTGATTAAGCATTTTTTGTATTTTATACTAACTAATTTTATATATTTCACCGTACCTACCGAATTTTATATCTACAAAAATTTAATTTTACATTTGTCAGTGTTCCGTAAAAATATATTATGTTTTTGATTAGGTATTTTTTTTAACTGCCCATATATGTCCCACTGCTGAGAACGGGCCTCTCCATTTCTGGAGGGACGGACGTTAACTCATCACGCTTGTCCAATGCGGATTGGAGGGGTTACCAGACTCGGAATAAGTATTTGTAATCCATACATATATTTATTCCGATGCGGGGAACCCACGACCACTGACCCCGCGGGTGGAGGACTTCGCCACTGAGCCAATTGGTCGTCATTAGCTATGTAATAGTTTAATTTATTTTTGGATAGAAATCATGAATGTGATGAGAACACATGTTTTAAAAATATAATTTACAAAATATATTTGGTAAATTCTATATCTTTATAGAAATAAATGTCAGCTGTGTTTTTCCTGGCTTAGAAGAATAGGGCAAGCTCGTTTCTCTTCATAGGCATTGTAAAAGTAGACTTTGGGAGAAAATAACAGAAGTTGCGCAGCTACTGAGTAATATATAACAATCAGTCCTCTCCTCCAGTCAATCAATTCCTTATCAGCTCGCCAAGCGAATTACTGCATCACCGGTCTTTTACTTTTCCAATGTCCAACAGTGGACAGTTATGTCTGTATCAATTAATCGATTCACAGGAATAATTAAATAAGAGATTTATTTGTCTACATCATTTGATGTATGCTTATGTTCTTATGTCCCCCATGTGAGGCAAAGGGCGTCCACAGTGCTCCGCCATCGTGTTCTATCTTGAGCTACGCGCTTTATTTCGCTCCAGGTCATTCCGATGCTACCCGCTTCAATTGATGTATGCTAAGCAGTAATTGGATTAAAAATGATAATTTATTAATTGATGTCTTTATTTGTTATACGAACCTTAAAAAAAGATACAAATGTTAAAAAATTGACCCTTCTATGTTACCATATTTAACATACAAATGCAAAACACGGGCGCTCATGAACATCTTGAATCAAGTAAAAGTTTGCCAAAATTGCATCGAAAGAAGTGTAATTGGAGTCAAAGCAGAGAGAGACAAGTTAGAGTACAAAACTTAAAAAATATCAAAAAATTAAAAAAACGTAAAAGTTGTATGTAAAACATTAAAATGGCGATGGACTGGACGCATGGTGAGAGGAGAAAAAGAATAATGGATGAGAATCATCACAAAATGGTACTCAAGAGATGGAAAGAGGAGATGAGGTAGGCGGTATAAAAGATGGGAAGACAACATAAAAGCAACTGTCCAATTGCCCAACATGGCCACAAATAAGAAAAGAGGGAAAGAAGTGGAGAGCCTTAAAGAAGGAGAAGGATGTATGTCGAGAGATAAGGTGTTTTAAAAGCACCGTAAGCCGAAACTAGTACGTTAATACTATAATAATAACTGTATATATTTAGTTTTACATAGTTTAGTTAAATAAAGTCAAAACACATAAACTGTTCTGTAAAATAGAATTAGATAGAGAAAATATTAGAATATAAAGGCTTATTTATTTATATTACAAACCTCATTCTCAATGTAGTCAATCAAAATAATGTTTATTATTAGAACCTGTATTGAACAAAGCCTTTAATACCAAGAACCGTTTTACATTCATAATTTGCATGTAGCCCATACTTCTGGAGATAATAACCACTTAGTTACATGCATTTTAATATAACCTTAATCTATTATAAAATCTGACGTAAATAATATTATCTTATAGTGTAGACATGACAGTATAGTATTATGGAAGGTTTAAGATATAAAAATAGTTTTAGCGAAAACTACATAAATATGTAGAATCGGTGTATGAAATGAGCACACAATTCTTAGAAAACTATTGTTTTTAATTACAATACATTACATTTAAAACTAACATGAGTTCATTTAACTATAAAATTACTACCATACCGCATAGAATCCCCCTTTGTGAGTATGTAATGTATGTCAGGGAGACTAAGTTAAATTTTAATGAATCATTACTCATTCATCGGTATAGTACTGAGACATTTCGAAGTTGACGTTCTGGGGCTTTTGCAAATTTGATAAGAGTTCACGTACTTACCATCTCCCCTATAGGACAAAACCAAACCTGAGCTGGACGCAGACGAATACGCGTCGCGGGGAAGTGCGCACGCGCATATAACTATATTTCAACGGATTGAAAATAAAAAATTGTTTAATGATCGATTTTAGAAGGTCGCGTCATTGCGTGTTAGTTTACTTAAGAATCGGTTAGGCTCTAATTTAAGAAGAAGCTTATCGTTTTGTTTACATTGCGGCAAACTGTTTAAACTTTGCTGGAATTTCGAAATCGGTTTAGAGCAGTGGAATGCTTATTAAACGTGATAATTGGTGTTCAAGTGGATTGTAGGTGATCTTTTTTAGCACCGGCGTTAGTGGTGTACGGTGATTGATATGGGTGCGACAAAGAGTAAATTGGCGACATTTTGTCCTCCTCGGTGCTCATGCTGTAGAGGCAGTAACGCCGATGCATATGATATGAAGGAGCTGCCCCGACCTCCGCGACTGGATACATCGAACGGTAGGTCAAGGTTACATTCCGATAACATATGTAAAAGAATTAAGTAATATCTATTTTAGGCGGGTGTTTTAAAACTTTTGTTAGAGATCCGTATTAAATCTATACACGAGAAAATTTAATTAATTTTTACTTTAAACAGATGTTCAGTTAATATTATAGATAATTTTGTTTCATTTAACGATTCTTTCGATTGACCTATTTTAATAATAGTTTTCTCGCACCTTATGTGACATTAATTCGTCAGTTAAAGATACTGATCAAATTATCACGATTTTCGATTACTAAATTGTTTGATATTACTAATTTTCTTCGATTCTAACATTACTCAATTTTAATTTATATTTAAAAAAGGTTAAAGAGAAAAAGGTTAAATTACAAGATACATACATTTAGATAGTGTTTAAAAATTAGTTCATTATATTATAAACTTAATTTAACATTCTGAAAATGTTATAATATCATGTTGAAAATTTATCAAAATTCCATTGATTTCTACTAAATAGAAGTAAATGGAAGTGATCTATTTTCTTCGTTCTCCTCTCTATTATATTGAAAAAGTAATTTTTATACTATAAGAAGGATTTTATCAAAAAATAAAATATATTTAAAATTAAATTACTTTATCTTTATCATTTATTATTCCGCTATGTCCTAATTTTTTTGCTTATCGCTCTTCTCTGTCTTGTTTTTAATTAAAATAAACTGTAAAACCGATAAGCCTTTTTGTCTTCGATGTCTTCGGTTTAAAGTCGTAAAAAAACAGGTATTTATTAAAGATAATCAATTGAACAGTGATGTTTCAAGCATGCAACAGCAGGTAAATATCCGAACGAAATTCCTGAGTTAAATACCTACCGAAACGAGATACAGTGGACCCGTCCGCTAAGCTTAAGCACTACATACTTCGTTTATAACATAGTTGTAAATGTATGTATAATAGTTTGGTACGCGTTATTATCAGCTCCTCCGAAGTTTGCTTTGCCATAACTGTCGTTCATAGTATCGATTAAGTTGATAGGCAGACAAAATAATACTTACGTCGTGACACAAGTATTACATTATTGCGTTTCTGTTTCCAAATAATTTAAAATGGCCGACATGTTTTTGTTAATTTTATAAATAGAATTAAATTAATATTTTAATCTAAATTAATATACAAGAAAAAATATTATATTATTACGCTGGGTTGATTGTTGATATTCTCTATGGTGGGAATACAATTACTAAATTTCATTTTAAAAAATACGGATTATGCTCATACAACATTTTATTCTTCATCCATAGTAAATTGTTTCAACTCATCGAGTTGATTAGAGAAAAAAAGGGTTGGCTACGTTATATCAGTCAGTGGATCGGGATAACAAGAGCTCCCGAACTACTCGCTTAAGATGAGGATAGTTGTTTTCAATTGATTGCCAACCTCCGCCAGTCGGAGCGCCATTCTAAGAAGATAGTTAACCAGGTGTAATCTAAAAAATGCAATTTTACACATTATATTACATATGTATATATAATAATACAATTATATATTATACATTAAACTTAATAATTATTGAATTTATCATTAATAAAGCAATAACAGCCGACTGATGGACTTTCGCCTCCTTCAAAATTGAGGAGCTTTTTAATGTTTACGGTTGACAAGCGATATCGAAAATATGATTTTATTACTCAGGTATACGGTGCTGTTCGTCCAATGGTGTTTTTTTTATGGGATAGGAGGGTAAACGAGCAAGCGTGTCGTCTGATGAAAAGCAATCAACGCCGCCCATGGACAACCGCGACACCGCAGGAGTCGCGGAAGCGTTGCCGGCCTTTTAGGTATGTATAGTATAGGCTTGTTTGCTATCATAGTCGTCTCAAACGACATTTGTGGAAGGAAATCTCTCAATTCTATGCTGGAACCGCACAATATAATTGATTAATTGTTATAGTATTTAAAAATAGTAAGACACAATACAATTAAATATAAATTAGGACAAATGCGTTATAAAAACGTAGAACAAAGAAAATATGTCGAGTAGATAGATGTGTTCTCTATATTGCTCAATAAAATATTACTGACAAAGTAACAAATAAACATCAAGAACGAATTTATTAACCGTCTCCTTTAATATGTACGGTTAAAAATAAACGGCCGTGGCCCTCGATGCCGCTGGTTCGATACTAAGTTTGCTTTAATTTTTAACACTAGAACACAGATGTGAGTGGGGCAAGCGAATTACTCATGCGTACGGTTGCTATAATATCAGTCTGATCATTTTGAATTCTTTTCATTTCATTTGGAAGATGCCAAAGGGTAGTTTCATCATTATATATGATTGTTTGAAGTATTAATAGAGGATTGAGACATCATATGGTATTCCTACAGATTTATTAGTTTCAATTAGACAGCTGCATCAATACATCCATGATCGAATACTAAAACAGATTTTTTTAAATCAACAGTTTATGTAGTGTTCAAACGAGAACTAGATATTACTAACCCTATATGGACAGTCAAAAGTTTTACTTAGCTAAGATCAGCGACAAGCAAAACAATAACAGAAAATTAATAATGTGTGTTTTTCCGTTGGGTTTAGTGGATTTATTTGGAACTTAAACCAAAAACTTACCGAAAATCGGCCATCAACTCTCCACTCACCAACCACTATACACAACACCAAACACACATTATCACTTTTCCATCTTGTAAACGACACGTGTTTCGCCCCAACATGAGGCATCTTCAGGTATAGTAGACTCTACGGAAGACAACCGAAAAGACTGACTTTTCGGTTGTCTTCCGTAAGTTTTTGGTTTAAGTTCCAAATAAATCCACTAAACCCAACGGAAAAACACACATTATTAATTTTCTGTTATTGTTTTGCTTGTCGCTGATCTTAGCTAAGTAAAACTTTTGATTGTCCATACAGTGATGGATTTCCGCAAAGTAACGCCTGACTCCATTAATAATTACTAACCCTTTAAATGTGCAGATTATGTGAAAATAGACCACTTCCGATACGATTTTTCAAATTTATCTACCTGACTGAAAATGGGGATGAACTAGTCTCAAACGTTAGGGGAGATCAAACACTTTGAAGGTATATCGAGGCTGCCACCTTCATCAGTGCAGTGCAGTATAGAGGTCGGCTTTGCTAGTTGGCGGGTCTAAAAGTAACGCATACATGACAAAACTCTCTCATCGAATTCGCATTTTTTTTAAATCGTAGCTAATGATAAAATAATAGTACGCCTGAGGACTTGAAAATTTACCTTATTCAATTTAAGACTATTTTTTTTAATATTATTTTATATTTAAATACATATAACTAAACTATGTATTTATATTTTTCAAATTGATATTTTTTTCTATTTTTTTTCACAGCCCATATATTGCAAGAGCCTCCCCATTCTCGGAGGAACGGAGATTAAATCCACCACGCTTATCCAATACCGATTGGTGGATAATCACACTCAGAATATAGATTTGTTGGCCATACATTAAATAATCTCGATGCGGCGATTGAACCCGCGACCATTGGCTATTTAGGCGGCAGACTCGCCACTGAGCCAATTGGTCGTCTATTTTCGTCCGATCGTCTTCTTTTACTAGATATAATACATGTAGATTTTATATGAAATATTAACAAAATATTTCTTTCCGAATGACGATTTAAAGAATCGAGCTACGTATTTATTATATTACAGATTAATCTCCTTCGTGTCCTCTCTATTCTATTTCATTCTTACCTCGACGGCACCGATCGATCTCCTACGTATCCTCTCCATTCTATTCCTTTATTATTTCAAGCGCACTGATTAATCTCCTTCGTGTCGTCTCCATTCTAAATACATGACATTGGCGATATCATCTGTGCTATTTTGGTACTATTGAAAGCCATTAATTCAAATGAATGAATATTTATTATATTTTGTTAAAAAATATTAATGTGTAAAAATGTACACATGAATAGTTTGAATTGATTTAGACGGCAAGGGGTGCTCCGCGTGTTCTTAATAGGTAAACTAATGAATAAATAATGAGTATGGAACCAGCTCATACTACGTCATACGTTATTTATATTGTCGTTTCTATTGCGATGAAGAATAGATAATACGCAGATTATTTTTTTGGTTATATTGTAATTTTTTTCTGTGAATATTGCAAATAAAAGTCTTGTTATTTGCAATATTCACAGAATGAAAATAAAAATTATTTAATTATAATAATACAGGTACTCTCATTTTCTTTATAATTATTATGAACAATTACAAGTTTTTTTTGGTCAAAGCTTTTACAAGAAAGGAAGATTTGCCCATTTTCATCACTCTAAACAAATAGATTGATGACCATAGACCTTGACATCTTGCTTGTAATTGTTAATGCTATTGTCAATTACGGGCTTTTATTAGACTAGCCTTGTTTTGAGGAAGGTGATATAATAATAAGTCATATTACTATCTGGGTGTACCAGCTGCTGTTAAATGCGAAAAGGTGTGGTCGGATCCATTATATTCCATTTGGGTTTGCAAATGTAGACATTTTTATTATTTTCGTCAGTACTTCTAACATTTCAAGGCCATATTTACCTTAAAATATTTTATTAATTTTAGAAAATTGTAACTTTAAAACGGAAGGAATAAAGTGTAGACTTTTATTGCTTAATGAATCTTTACTTAGTTTCGATATTAAAATAGTTTCATTAACTTGCAGTCGGCGTAAGCGTAGGCTGTTTATGACTCAAGGCAAGCCGGTTGATAACGGCTGTTTCACATATATTATTCATATATATTATTAGAAAAAAAAATACAAATGAAAAAGAAATATTAATTTCTTAGTGCAGTTCTATAATTTTTTTTCACCTCCCATATATGTTAAAGCTAGGCACAAGCCTACGCGGATTGCTAGAGAAATGGACTCACTACCCTTGACGTCAAATTAAAGAGAGATTATAACTTTAAAAGTTCTAAACTTTATGGACTGTTTACTGTTTATGACTTTATGGAAGTTTTACTTAGCTAAGATCCGCGACAAGCAAAACAATAACAGAAGATTAATAATGTGTGTTTTTCCGTTGGGTTAAATGGATTTATTTGGAACTTAAACCAAAAACTTACCGAAAATCGGCCATCAATTCTGCACCCACCAACTACTATACACAACACCAAACACATATTATCACTTTTCCATCTTGTAAACGACACGTGTTTCGCCCCAACACGAGGCATTTTCAGGTATAGTAGACTCTACAGAAGACAACCGAAAAAAGTCCATATAGTGATGGATTTCCGCAAAGTAACGCCTGACTCCATTAATAGTTCTAAGCTTATTTTGTCATAAGTTCTAAAAATTTAATTACACTCGGCTCTGGGAAAGGGATCAGACGCTGAATCATTATGAGAATAAGTAGAAAATGTAGTAAATAATAAATGACTTATTAATGAACATGGAAAAAGGTATGAGAAAATTTGACGCAAGCAGAATATTTATCTAATTTAAATTAAAAATATATTATTGTTAGTATCCTTAGATTGTATTTACTCCATTCCATTATTTTTGTTTAGAAATTTGTTTATTAGTTTAGTTTAGTTTGTTTAGAATTGTGTGTACGATAAAGGTTTCATTTATTTATAATTTTATTTTATGTATGAGGCAACTTATATCATAACTTATAGAGTATATTTAAATAGTGCAATATCGCAATTTCACACATGTACATTTAAAATGGACCGGTATTTATAATATACGACATATTGGTCATTGTAAAACATATTTCCATTTAGTTAAGTAATCTACTGTATTCTGTTTCTATTGGTAAAACGGACTTCAATGTGAAGAGATGGAGATTTAAAACAGTTTTTGGTGACGCGGCAGTAATAGCTCAGATGATAAGGTACGAATAGTAGAAGAGCCCAATAGTAGAATCGAACCCATAACCTTAGATGGTAAGCGCAATGCTTACGATCTAAGGTTCGATTCTACTATAATAAATTTACGTAAAATATTGTGCAAGTTTACAAGTATTAGTTGAATTTTAATGATTTAAGATTTTTAAAATATTATTGATTGATGATTTAAGAATTTTATTTCAAAAGGTGTTTATAACGATCAGAAAGTCGATATAAATGCATGTGTGCAACGGTATTCATGATTACTTTGTAACTTTGTACATATATGTAACCAAATGATTGATGTGTTCTATTATAATAATGTTGTGAGTCATTAAAAGTCCTATAAAACATGTAGTTATAAGTCATTGTAAATGTCTGTGGTTTTAATATACTTTTAAAGGATCACCTTGTTTCTTTAATCACACATTACTGGGTATTTAAAATTCTAATAGATTATCTGAAGTCGTCAATGTTTTTAATTGGAAAACATGTATATAGCCATACTGGCCTCTTTTACAGCTTTGTTAATATGGTTCCAAATGTTGCAATTCTTAGGTATTCGCTTTCGGGGTCATGGTTTCCGAACTCGATTCCCTTTTCAGAATATTTTTATATTTTGTATGGCTTATTATTCTGAGTCAAGGCATTTTTTTATGTCGATTAGGTACTAATGGAATTTACGCCATAGGATAGTAATAAAAATTGAGATTCATAGGGAACGTAGTGCTAAAGTTCGGGCTAGGTGACGTAGGCTTTGAATTTTGGACTGCTGCAGGCTGTTGATCATGATAACGATGATTTTTTTCATTAACAATCGTATTCAGCAGAAAGTTTTCGACCATTTTGCTAGGTTAGTTTGCTTATAGCTGTTTAAATATGTTTTTATATTTATATACATAAGTATCTACGTACTTATACGTCTACTATTTACTTTTGTAAAAATAGTATTAAATAATGTGACACAATACAAGAATACACCGCTTTTTATTACAATTTAAAGGCATTTAGTAAGAAAGACAACGTGAAAATGATTATATTTATTAGTTTATCTATACCAACAAATGTTAAATGAAAAGCGTATTTCAAATTTAGAGAAGTCTAACATGAACATTCATGTCAGTAATATATTTACTCACAACGTAAATTTGATAGCGACTATTAAATTCTATAAAAAAGAATAGCATTGAATGACGTCGAACATATGTTTCGCCGTATCAGATTAAGTCGTCATTATGATCGGTACATCTTATTTTTGTTGCGAGTTTGAAACGATTGCTAATAATAAAATGTGACTGCAAATTCACGTGGAGCAGACTTTTATATGGTTATAATTAAATACTTATATACTTATACGTCGACTTGATCGAAATTCAAATGAAGGAATATAGTGCTGCACAAAATCTGCTATTATTTAAATATTTATTTTATTTTCTGTTTGATTTAGAAAAACACGTTTATAATTTTTTTATTATATACCAAAGCACTAGGAAAATATAGTTCACATAATTAGTCCCATGGAAGGATCGAACCCACGAGGGGCAGGGTACGGGACGGTAAGGGCAATGGCAAGGCTAATCGATCAGTTGTTATTTAAATTACTCTAAAAAATCATTGATTTTTAAACATTACGTTTTTCCTAAGTAATATAAGTTAACTATTATTATTTATCACAATATAATTATTATTTTATCACAATATAATTATTATTTTATTGATAAAAAGTAGGTATAAGTAAATAAAACACTAATTAGATCATTACGTTTTATATAGAAAATTATATCGAATATTATTTTCGAACAAAAATCATTCATTTCTTTCAGTTTAATTGTATTACTATAAACTGAAAGAAATGAATGATTTTTGTTTCTAAAATTTCCTTATTAACATTTGGTCCGAATGAAATATTTTTTTTTAAGAAATGAAGTTATACGTTTATTTATATTAAGATTAGAGCTTTGTTAAAATTTTGAAAAATGAACCATTTGAATGTTTGGAAAACGTTCGATTTCTCTGTCATAGTTTCTTTCCATCTACTATTATCTTTTGCTTTACTCGCAGAGTATTTTTATTTTTGTAGATTTTGTTCTAACCCAGCAACACCGCGACAATTAATGAATGAAAATCTCTTGACTAAGCTCGTACAATGTTTACTTGCTCATTGTTATTATTGTAGTGATGACCATATCCGTATTTCATTTGTCAAGAATCCTACGCATGTCGTCTTAGTCTGTGTGGGAAAACTATTCAAGGTGATGATTTAACCTGGTAAAGTTATTCCGGTCTCCCACACTAGTAATTAATACCATTTAAGTTAATTTTGAAGTAGGCCATATCAAAAAGTTTTACCGCCACTACCATATAGTAGAAGGTTCCGTGTTATAAATATGAATTATTTATTCAATTTGAATATTTGTGAATCTGCGTGGTTATGGAGATTTAAGAAATTTTTGCTACCGACCACATTTACATAAAATGGTGTATGTAATTCACTATTTGTAACAATATAACATTTTAAAAACAATGACATTTAAAAACAATACAAGAAAAACTGTCAGCAAATAGAATAAGAAACAGTAATGTTTATTTGTGTCATACTTTTCAACAGAAACATAATGCTAAAATTAAAATCTAAATAGATATCGAATTTATCATATTATATATTTTTAATAAGAAAAAAAAGGATAACAAACATTATTAATATTAAAATCTAAAATGTGCTACAAAATTGTTTTTATTTAACGTAATTCAGATGCTCTATTGGAGCATCTGACGCTGGTCTTCAGCTAGAACCAATGTAGTCAAATCGTGGACAACAGTAATTAAATTGATTTGTAGGATGGAGTATATATATATACACACATATACATATGTACACATACATATACAAACACATACATACGTATATTTATATAGAAATCAAGAAGAGGAAAAATTAATTTGTTAACAGTTTTAATAATTTTGCATTGCCATGGTAGCACGAATAGGCCTATTGCACCGGGGTATTACCACATTCTCACAGAACACGACATTAAGTGATAGAATTTTACTGCGTTATCGTGTGTCATACGGTGAGTGCTGGCATCCAAAGGACCATTAACGCAATGGTCCTTTGGATGCCAGATCCTTACTTTTGCTTTCATGCTTATTATTTATTTCTTTACCTTGACGGCGCATCTTCAGTGCCCGTGTTTCAGATTTCAATGGTGATTTTTCACTCCACAAAAGATGACCTATATGTGATAGGTACTATTGATAAACGGTGTGAAGTATTTAATGCTTATAAAGCAGGTCGATTTTATTGACCCTCTTATTTTTGAAAATTATTGTCTTCACGTGTTTTATTACCTAATTCATTAATAATTATATTATATTGTCATTTAATGATTGATATACAGAAAATAATTATTAAACACCTGATCTTATTTCCACTTTCGACTAAAACTTTTGAAAAACTCCCTTTCACAATTTTGACGGACCTTATGCTCTATTGAATCTGAACTCAAAGTTTAAATACCTAAGGGTTTTTAATAACATCTATCTCCTTTCAACGTATAACCTTATTGAATCTAAACTCAAAGTTTCAATACTTAACGGTTTCTAATAACATCTATCTTCCTTCCACGCATAACCTTATTGAATCTGAACTCAAAGTTTAAATACCTAAGGGTTTTTAATAACATCTATCTCCTTTCAACGTATAACCTTATTGAATCTGAACTCAAAGTTTCAATACTTAACGGTTTCTAATAACATCTATCTTCCTTCCACGCATAACCTTATTGAATCTGAACTCAAAGTTTCAATACTTAAGGGTTTCTAATAACATCTATCTCCGTTCCACGCATAACCTTATTGAATCTGAACTCAAAGTTTCAATACCTAAGGGTTTCTAATAACATCTATCTCCGTTCCACGCATAACCTTATTTAATCTGAACTCAAAGTTTCAATACTTAACGGTTTATAATAACATCTATCTCCGTTCCACACATAACCTTATTGAATCTGAACTCAAAGTTTCAATACTTAAGGGTTTCTAATAACATCTATCTCCGTTCCACGCATAACCTTATTTAATCTGAACTCAAAGTTTCAATACTTAACGGTTTATAATAACATCTATCTCCGTTCCACACATAACCTTATTGAATCTGAACTCAAAGTTTCAATACTTAAGGGTTTCTAATAACATCTATCTCCGTTCCACGCATAACCTTAAACTTCCCACTCCTTCACACCACACTGGATTTATCTTTAAATTCTTTGCCTTAATATATATGGCTATAAAACTCTGGAATGACATTTCTCCTTTTTTCTTGACATTAAAAAACCAATAACAATTTACTGTTCAAAATTAAAGTCATAGGGATGAGATTACTCGCTAATAATTTATGTATTTATATTCGTGTATTTAAATATTCATATGTTTGAATATAATAATTAATTAATCAAATATGCAAAGAACTTTCATTTTATTTATTTATTTAGACTGTCTTTAATATCGAGTGCTCGTTTCTATGTTGTGCTATAAAGTATCCAATGTATTTAATATCAATTGTAGACAAACAAAGTAGCTCTAAATGTATATAGTCATCAGAATTGTCATTTGTCGTCCATAAAGTGGTTGGTATAAGACACACGTTTGCAGATTTAACTCATACCACTTCTAAGAAAATATTACGCTTTGACATTTGACGGTTAATGTATATTTATACACTTTAGGTCACAAGAACTTCCTTTGCTGTGACGTCATCATTACAATTTTGGTTAGTATTTACTATACATATCCGGTGATTCATAGATGGGTCAGATGGGAAAATCTGAAAATCTTGCAAGTAGAGAAATTTGTTCTAATACTGTTCGTCTACCTAGCAACTTAATTAGCTTAGTGGGAAAGTTACCGCATGATCTCGGGTTCGATTAGGATAAATATATGCACGATCTACAGGTACATTTGTACTGGGTCTGAGTGTTTCGCCAATTTACCTTGGACAAGCGTGGTGGGTTAATTTTTATTCCTCCAGAAATGGGTACAGTCCGAGCCAGTAGTGAGACATATATGGACTGTAAAAACATCGTAACTATCTGCCATGAACAGTGCAACTGCAGATGGTAGGTCATTTCCCAGACCTATCATCATATGTGGTATTTCCGAACAAGTGGGATATAGAGTTATTGAAGACGTGCGTCCACGAAAAGTTGTAAAAGAAACAAAATGATGTTATAATAGAATATAACAGGATATGGAAATAAAAGTGTTCGATTTTCAAGTGGTGATGAGTATTGACTTCTGGTTTTCATAACACTAAAATGAAAGACAGATCTTTCATTTTAGTGTTATGAAAACCAGAATTCAATATTAGGTTCTTAAATCAAATTTTACAACCAGAAATTGTGTCAGATTTTCCCATATCTCATCTTTCATCTCATTGAAACATTCGCTATACGTTTGAAGATGACGTCGCAGTTAGTGTGATAGAAACCGTGTATCCTTCAATACTTCTATTTGTCTACCGCATAGGATTCATTCGTCCATACTATGAGATCACCGTTCGAGTTGGCTGTAGTAGTATTATAGGTCTGATGCTTGAAGTCGAAAGCCCAGTCCATGACGGCATTTAAAAAGAACTGCACGTTTGCGTAACCAATTAACAAGTCTCATAACTTGCGCGTTATTGTAGTTTGAAAGAAGTCAAAATTATTTGAAGCGATCATGTCGAATTTATAATAAAAAATAAAGTGCATTAGTGGATAAAAAGAAGAAAAGATGGAGTATATAAAAAATTTGTGGCGACATTATTTTGGAAGGCGTCAAAAGTATATTATTGTGCCGTTTCAGCCAGGTAGATTTTTATTGTTTATTTTTGATTTATACGAAGTAAATCAAGAGATGATTTTGGCATTGAGTTTAAAAGTAAATTAAGGAAGTATCGAATTGAAATGTGCGTATTTTTAAGTGATTGACAAATTGGCCGATTCCCAAAAGCGAGGCGCGAAAATTCTTATCGATGACAAATCCTAATAATGAATAAAGTACATACAATAAAGTATATACTATACGTTTTACACTTATAATAACAATACTAATATACAAGTTGGAATACTTTTAATGAAATAATAACGGTTTGTTAAATGAACATAGTTTCGGACTACGGATTAAAATATGTTTATATGATGATGATAGTTTTAGTTATGTTAACACATTACGCATATCAATCAATCTTTAAAATTTTTTCTCCTAACATCTCATTAGTTTCGGTTTGAGCATTTGATCACCTATTTCAAATTAGAAAGAAATAAAGTATTTAAGATATTCTCAGGTTGATTGGAGGTTTAAAGAAGGATAGAAAAAAAATTGGGAACTCTTTATATCTATGAAATCAAGCAATGACATTTATCTTATTAATAATAGAGAACAATGTATAATAATGTTATGTTAATCCAAATTATTACATACATTGATGTAATAAATGGCATCGCTTTTTAGTAAGAGAACATATTTTGAACACATTATAACCAATCTCTCTAAATACAACAACGACGACGCAGACTTGAATATACGAATGCGATTTTTCATTTTTCAAACATACAGACAGGTCAATGTTTTTATAATATCATGCAAATAAGGTTTTTTTTTTCATAGATTGGTTGTGATAACAAAAGATAAATACGTATAATAAGTTAATATTATATTTTGATGAAATACAACAGCATGCATTTGTTTTCTTATCGAAAGATATTTCATGCTGACTGTTTGTTTATTCAGATGTCGTCGACGCTACGAGACAGGGCGTCCTCGCCGTGCAAGGAGTTGACTTCTGCATCGAGACGAATGGGGAAAATCATCACACAACCAAATTTAATTTGATGTCAAGAAACGATGACAGATGTCTGGTTGTGAGACGGGGCCAGGCTTTTAAATTGGATCTGCTTCTCAATAGACCATTCGACGTTAATAAAGACGCTGTTTCTTTTATATTCTACGTAGGAGGTAAAGCGCAATTTCATTTCCTAATAGCATAAGTTTATGGCGAGGAGGTTAAAAATAAAATTTAACGGTTCTTGAAACAGATGTCGGGAAGCGTGGGCCATCTGATGAGACGTCAGCAGCAGTTGCGTTGTTGGAAAAAGGTTCAGAGACTCTGGGAGCGTGGAGTGCAGTTTACGAAGGCCAAATGGATTCTCATTTGATGGTGGCAGTGACGCCGGCGGTGGATTGTATTGTGGCTGCGTGGCGAGTCGATATCGATACAAAGTTGAGCGGAGGAGGGTCACTAAGTTACACACATCCGCAGCCAATTTATATTCTCTTTAACCCTTGGTGTTTGAATGATAGCGTCTACATGCCAGGTAAGCAATCGAATAATTAATATAGACTATTTGTTTAGCTTCTACTTTTAACAGATCGTTCGAATAGAAAAATCGAATACAATTTTAGAAGCACATTATTTAGCTCTCGTGTTGCTCGGGTTGTTATCATTCTTTATAAGTGAGTGATCTCGTAGTAAAGGAATGCCATTATGGCAATATAGAATTGAACAGCCCGCCCAAATCGTATTAGGGGGAAGTGAGATAATTGGTAATTGAAGATCGGGCTAGGGCTATTTCCATGGCTCAAAAATAGTAGAAAATAGCCACCAACATAATCGTCTTTTATTGTACATACATAAACTTTGATTATCTATCTACTTATTAGTCACAAAAAATATTAAAAAGCAATGTTTTATTAGAAATTACCAATAGTGTACCACCTCTTGAGTTATATTTCGGTACATTATACTTACGGTTTCGCTCGACCCGGTGAACTGGTGACCTTCAGATTTGAAGCCGAGAGTCGAGTGATTGCACTAGCGACACGTGGGCGTCGCACACGCTTGTTTATTTATTATGATTCACTACTAGGTACTACTATTTCTGCTATACATCAAGTTAAAATGATTCAATGAACAAATAGGTATAAAGATCGCTTCTAAAACTCAGACCAATAAATAATAATAAATGTTTCATTATGATTGTCCTTTATGCGTTCCTAAACTATTTATCCAATTATGATGAAACTTTAATGAGTTGTACTACGTACGCACAAAAGGTTCCCGGTTGAAAAAGTAACCCAGGAAATGCTATGTTCAACAGCTATTTTTTTTTAAGAATTTTTTCTTAATTTTTGAAGTTTTCAATTTTTCTTTCTTGATTATAAATGTATACTTTGCGTAAAGAGAAATGAATAAAGTAATTTACGCTACATTATTTCATTTGCTAGCAATACATAAAATAAAACACACTGGCAGTTATGGATAACACATCAGATGAACACACAAAAGAAATGGTATTTAAATAATAAACCAAATATCTTCCAGGACATAGTCATCGTGAGGAATACGTACAAGAAGATGGTGGTCTAATGTTTCGTGGTGTGTATAACCGCATCAAGCCCACGCCGTGGAACTATGCACAGTACGAAAAGGATATACTTGATTGTGCCCTCTATTTAGTGAGAGAAGTAGGAAAGGTGAGTTTTGAATAATATAACGTGCACATATCGCGGTGTTAATTCTCTTGTATAAAAACAAAACAAAATATTAAAAGCAATAACTGCCCGACGACCGATTGGCGCAGCAGCGGGGACAATCACCCATGGAGTCAATGGTCGCAGGTTCGATCCTCGCATCGAAATAAAATGAAAAAAAAAATGCATAGGTGCAACAAACACTTGAAGCGATGACGTTATCAATAGATACGAGCCCACGTACGAACTTAGTATTAAGAGCATCAAATTGTACTAAGCCGAAATTACATAAAGCGCCCAACCGAATTCGTACAAAATGCACAAAACTTTTCACACACCGAATTCATACAAAGCGCATAAAAAGTGCACCGAATTTGTATAGATTCCATCGATTGCAGGAAGCGCACAGAATTGGTACAAGATATGTTTTAAAAATATAAAAGTTTTTTTTTCTGTGATAATTTTTTTACACTAAAACCAGGATATTTTATGATTATGATGATACTTCTTTACTATTTTTATTTGGGAATGGGCAGAAAAAAGCAAGCAGGTCCCGTGATGATTTAAATGGTACAGTGGCGAAATTTTCACTTTTTGAGTCAATAGTCATTGATACCTACAGTAAGTGAATTTGCATCAGGATACTTAGAAATATTTATGAGTAATGGAAAGGAAATAAATCAAGGAGAAAGGAACTATACCTCCGGTTCCCTGAATTCAGCTTGTGAAACACGGTAACACAGTAAAATGATATCACTTAATATCAGCGTTCTGTGAGGGTGGGGAACTTGCTTGGTCGAGTTGCATTTATGTTGCTCTACCACTTAGGTCATTCATTTAGTAATGAAGGTCCAATATATTCTAAGTTCTTTTTTATAGTATGAAAGGAGCATGCCTCTCACTCGATGGTTAACGCATCACCGCTCATAGAGAACCGTGACGCTGGAGGTGTCGCAGGAGCCGTCACAAATACGTCTTCGTGCACAAGATCTTTTTCAGTGCGATTTGATCACGTCATAGCGTCTTTTAATGAGATTTTTTTAATGGAATAGGAAGGTAAACGAGCAAGCATGTCTCCTGATGAAAAGCAAATAACGCCGCCCATAGACATCGGCAGTGCTATAGGCAGTGCAGATATATTGCTTTTAAGATTTAATTTAGTTTTATGTATATTGCAGGTGAAGGGTCGCGCCCGAAGTGATCCCATTAGAACTGTGCGTGCCCTCTCAGCCGCCGTCAATGTGCAGGATGACAACGGAGTGCTGTTCGGCAACTGGGGCACAGAGCTCAGCGATTACAACGGTGGCACTCACCCACTCAAATGGGTTGGCTCGCTGGTGATACTCCAGAAATATTACGAGAAAAAGAAACCTGTGAAGTATGCCCAGTGTTGGGTGTACGCTGGAGTCCTTACTACCAGTGAGTAAATTGTTTACATGTTGTTTTTTGGCAATAAGTTTTGAATAATTGGATCAATTCCCGCGTTTGAATAAATATATGCATTTATTATAAATCTCGATCGCCTGCCAATCCGACAAAGGTTGTGGGTTAATGTCTATGTTCCCATAGATAGCTTCACCATTTCTCCTTGTGCCCAACGGAGGGATATATATCAGTTGTAAAAGAAAGAAAGGAAAGACTGAATAACAAAAGATGATCTTTTACTTACTCGTAAAAGTGTTTATTAAAAATTCAACTTCTATTAACTTATCAATGTTTCTCAGAGCTATGAGAGCTAAAAAGTTTAAGCTGTGATGTCGTATCTTTCTTTTATAGAATGTAGGTGTATAAACATTAATAAATATACTTTAATTTCATATCAGGTGCAGAAAAAAGTTCTACTAAAAGTTACATAATGTAGTTGAAATTTTACACTAAATCACGACTTCCAATATCTTAATAATCTTAATATGAATTACAAACAATATTTTCATATCTTGTATATGGAAAATGTTTTAGTAAAAATAACGTAAATTACTTAGTTAATCTAAGCACTCCAACTTTGACAAAAAAATCCATGTCATAATTTTATTTTATGACGAATTTTCATACTCAGTCTTTTATATTAGAAATATATGTTTTATATCATTTATATAATAAATATATTGTGTTTTTTTTCAGTTTGCAGAGCGCTAGGTATTCCCTGTAGACCTGTGTCAGGGTTCGACGCTGCTCATGACAGTCAAGGCAGCATTACCATTGATATTATTAAAGATGAGGAGGGTAACACACTAGAGGAGTTCACAAGGGATTCCGTCTGGAACTACCACGTGTGGAATGAGGTATGTTTTCATTTTAAAATATTTAGTTTCATAATTCAACAGAGCTGCAAAAATAACACGTAGAGAAAATATAACTATAGATTTTTATTAACAATGATGATTTAAATGGCTAAGTACGAAGTTATCGATTTCGGATTTCTGGTTCAATTTTTATAATGTTATGTTCAACTTCAATTGGCTTGATCAATACCAATGAAAATATGTATGGCCTGTAGGTATTTATTCTGAGTTGCTAAGCTTCGTGTTTTAATGTCCCCCCCTCTGATAATAATTTGAAGGCCCCATGCCCGACCGTGGAACAAATATAGGTTGTAAAAAAATAAACAATAACGTGTATTACTATAATGATTTAAAAGAAATCAATAAACTTTAAGTGCCTATTTCCTGCTATTTTTAAAGAAAAAAAAAATGATTAACTGCGTGAAATATAAAACTTTTGGCAGTAGAATATACTTTATGTGTAAGATAAAAACGCGGCTTTCGAAATGGTGCTCTATAAATTTTATGAGAATGTAAAATTAATTGTACACTTAAAAATTTATTACAAAGCTCTTCATTGGGTGTTTCCATAGCTCTACTAGCGGCCGATCGTAGTTTAGTTATTCAGATATATAATATGTGTATTTAGCAGGAAAAATGATTTTGGCACTGAATTCTTATATGTACCTATAGTATTTTTTTATGGACAAGGTACTTATAGGTGAATGAGCAAGCTTCGCCTGATGGTTATGGGTCCATACTTCGACCTCGCCTTTATTTTATCTATATGTGATTGTTAAACAAGGATGGAAACTATTTTTATCATTGTTTTATAATAATAACTCTTTATTTGTATAATGTGAGATACAACAAGAAGAAAAAAAAAACGTATAAAAGCTCCATCGCATTGCCACTTATGGCGTACAAATTTCATTATTTTTTACATATATAAAGATCCTAAACACATAACTAAACTATTATATTGTCATTAAAATTATAATTGATTTATCTATTACATACATTCGATCGATCTTTAAAAGCAAAAAAGTCCTTAATATTCATATAGCCTTATTTTAAATAATCTTGTGTTCGATTGTTTTAATTCATGAGGTATATTGTTGTAGATGCGTATACCCGTGAACAGGCAGCTTTTGCTATATTTACTTAGTTTGGGGTGATCATATATATGTGTATGTATTTTTAATATATATGTATTTTTAATTTCATGTATAATCAATCATACGGCTCACAAAAATATTTTTATCAGTATATCAAGATTAAATCCTATGTTTACTTTACAAAGAATTAAATCTGATGAACCATAATTTTTTGTATTTTCTAAACTTAACATTTATCATTTAGGTATGGATGGAGCGACCAGATCTTGGTCCGGAGTATGGTGGTTGGCAGGCGATCGACTCCACTCCCCAGGAGACTTCAGAGGATCTGTTCCGTTGCGGCCCTGCCTCCTTGCGAGCTGTGCGCGACGGAGAACTACAGCGGCCTTACGACGCTTCATATGTTTTTGCACAAGTCAACGCAGATAAGGTATGTGGTTGTATAAATACTACTGACACCTTGGCATAATTAGTTTATTTACTTTTAACGGTAATATATACACTAAAAATCAAGTGGAGCCTTCAAGACCTCTTAACTTCTTCCACTTGACCGCATACAAAGTCGTGCGATCCGAAACGTTAATGACCAAGATCTCACCGATCGGTTTTATTCTCTAGCGCTGCGGAGTGATGTCTCATCTCTCAGCATTTTTACCGCTTTTATCATGGGGAGTGCTCCGAGGAATTGTTTGGAATAATTCCCGCCGCCGAATTCCACAACCGTAAAGAAAAGTTTCATCCTCACCATTAGGATGAGTGGCGGTCTACTACGGTGCGCTTTTCTCAAAACATCTTTCCACGCACCACCACTCTGTGGAACCAGCTACCTTCGACGGTCTTTCCGAACCGATATGACATTGGCACCTTCAAAAAACAAGCCTACACGTACCTAAAAGGCCGGCAACGCTTCCGCGACTCCTGCGGTGTCGTGGTTGTCTATGGGCGGCGTTGATTGCTTTCCATCAGGCGACACGCTTGCTCGTTTGCCCTCCTATCCCATAAAAAAACTCACCTATTTATCAACATGATTGAAATATCCTTATGTTACATGAAATAAATCCTATATCGTAATTCCCTTGGTTGACAGACGGATTGGGAATTGCAGATTCATTTTTATCACTGTGGTAGAAGCTCCTGTCCTTCTACCCATTGACATTTGCTTCTATTTTCGCTTCTTTAGAAGTCCTATATTAAGTTGAAAACTACAAAAAAATTCATATATATGTATGGGCGGCATTGATTACTTTCCATCCGGAGACACACTTGCCTGTTCGCCTCCCTATTCCATAAATAATATTCCATAAAAAATGAATGCATTATTTAATGGATTTTATTTAAGCTTGTCGCTGAATATATTATTTCGATAAGCTATTATAGAAAAACAAACTTATTTAAAGAAAATCAAAGTTGCAAACCTTTTTGTGTTGTTTTAAATGAAATGTGAAAGGAGTGTAACTATGTTTACATTCATATTTTAGGGATTAAAGATTTTTTAAGATTGATTTATAAAGATTCATTAAATTTTATTTCAATTTCATTTACTTTTTATTGTATTTTCTCAGGTGTTGTGGAAATATTCCGGTGAAATCCAACCATTAAAGCTGCTAGCCCGAGACACAACTTCCATTGGACGAAATATATCCACAAAATCTATTGGAAGAATGGAAAGAGAGGTATGATACTATATAAAAGTTAAAAGATAAAGTTGTTTATTTCTTGATTAATCGAAAATCAATTTCATTCCTGTAGTTGTTTTAGTATTTTTCAAGACACGAGGTTTTCTTTTTGCAAAATTTAACTTATTATTTTTATAACAGGATATAACGGACTTATACAAGTATCCGGAGCGCACTTCACAAGAGCGCGAAACGATGGAGAAGGCACTCCGTAAATCCGAAAGCATTTTCGCCAGATATTATTTAAATGATGCTTTCAACGATGTGATATTCGAATTCGAATTGAGGGACGACATTAAAATCGGACAAGACTTCAGTGTTGTGAGTATTATTTTATTTATTTGTTTTAAATTAAAGCTCGGCGTAAATTGAAATCCACTTGCTACCACATAAAAAATTAACATTACGGCCGAATTTCGCCCTTCGCAATGTAACAAATTAAAGAACACTGAAAATTAAAAATATAAATAATTGATGACTATGTAAAGGAATTTATGGTACCGCATGCGTTTGCTAAAAGGATAATAAAAAACAAAACCATAATTTAAATTTGGCATTCTAGGTTCTGCATATGAAGAATCGTTCGATGATCAACCAACACCAAGTCCAGGGCGTGCTACGCGTGGACTCTGTTACTTACACCGGAAAGACTGGCGACAGCGTGAAGCGGCAAGACTTCGATTTGACTCTCGCACCAGAAGCCAAAGAACTCATAACTATGGCGGTCACGTTCGATGATTATTTTACGAAACTTGTTGATCAGGTTAGTTATTTGGAATTTTTTTAAAAAAAATTATACGATCAAGTAGGTCATTTATGATGAGCAATCATAGACGCTCAAGGTCATCTGCAACACCTAGGGCATTGCAAAGCTTTGAAATGAAAAAAATGTCTACCTTCGAATTAATGATAGGTGACGAAAAAAGTGATGGGATGGAAAGAAGGAAGTAAAAGACGGGAAAAGGAGTTAGATCTCCCGATACCTGCATTCTCCATACGAAATAGGGTAAAACTAAAAATGTTACCACTCAACGCCGTTATTTTGTGATATTTCTTTTTTCGAAGCAATAGGAGAAGAGCAGGTATCACGGCAATACGACTAAAATGCTACCACTCTATGCTTATTTACTGTGAAGGTGTGGTACTTCATCAATCGAGCTGATCTATATATCCAAGGTTCTATCACTGTCATCTATTGATATTGATTTCTCTTCATTACAGGCCTCATTCAACATAGCATGCATAGCCACTATAGTTGATAGGGAATACGACTATTTCGCGCAAGACGACTTTAGAGTTCGCAATCCCGATATTAAGATCTCGATTGATGATAAACCAGTCTCGCGACAGGAGTTCAATGTGACCGTTAAAGTTGAGAATCCACTGCCCATACCGTTGAGGAACGGCAAATTTTACATCCAAGGTCCTGGACTGGACAAACAGCTGAAGATTGAACTAGATGAGGTTAGTAATTTTAATATTTAATTTCTAACAAAAAGATATATTTAAAAACAAATTTTGTACAGCGTCATCTAGCGCCTTACAAACAATTTTGTTAAAAGCGTACGTGTTCGTTAAATTCACCCATATCTCGACGACGTGAAGTCGTTAAAGGGCGCCCAAAAGTCGCTAGGAATAGCGGCACCTAGGACCGAGGGGCGGTTGCCCCATTGAGTTGCTGCACGAGCAGTGGGGTTCATCCCCGAGGCACGATCCCACACCTCTGCACGGGATGTGGATGTCCCCGATTGATTGATTGATTGTGTTCGTTAAAGGTCGGTAACACATCTGCGACGCAAAACGAAACGAAAAGGAAATCCACACCCCTCGCAGAGGTGTGGGATCGAGCCTCGATGATGAACTCCATTACTCGCGCAGTAACTGTGGTCTCCCAGCGTACGTTCTGCCCCCAAAGCTTAAAGCGGTTTAGATAGTTTACCGTGGCCGGTCACAATGGCGGTAAAAAGTGGCATAGTAGATTGCTCTAAGAGCTTATACAACAGGCCCTCGTGCCACACCCAGTCGAAGGCTTTCTATATATCGAGAAAGACCTTAACCGTATGGTTATGGACCGAAATTACGCTCGTTCGTCATGTAGTGGCACGTCATGCGGCACGTGGCATCGTAACTTTGTGGGGCCCTGGGCTAATACTACTCGGGGGGGCCTGTTTTGTGTAAAGGTTTTTTATCAATACAAATATTACAATAACAAATATTTAATTACAAATCAACCTTTCTGCATTTTCGTGCAGCAAATTCCTTTATTTGCTCAACCACATTTAAATCTTTTATAAGATCACAATGTATGGAAAGAATAGATAAATGACTAAGTCGATCGTTTGACATTGTTGTCCTATACTTATTTTCAATATATGACATCCTGGAGAAAGAGCGCTCCGCTTCGTAGCTGTTGATAGGCAACATTATTTTTTTTTTAAAATGGTGTAACAATTTGGAAATACACCTAAGTTTCTTTTCATACAGAAGCTTATAAATTTCACTGCAAGAGGTGTAGCATTCTGATTTACACTGTAGTAAATAGGATTTTATTTGAATGCTCTCATTTATTAAATTAAAACAGATTCTTCACCAACTAGGTTAAAGGAATGCGCAGCACGTGGTACATAATCCGCAATTTTATTTTTCTTTGTTTTATTAATGCTTGGACACCTTTGTAGTGACCCGACATATTAATTGCGTTGTCATAAGACTACCACCTACAATTATCCAGTACCAGTTCATTTTTTTAAAAAAAAATTCTTGTAGAATATTAAATAAGTGTAAACCAGTATGAATACTAATTTTGATGAACGAGACACATCTTTCGTACACATTTTCCTGAAAACAGTATCGTAATACAATAGCAAGTTGGTCATTGTGAGACGGATCTGAAGTTGAATCCATTACAATTGAATAATACTTTGTGTCGTCGTTATTTATTTGATTTATAATTTGTTTCATTTATCTGTTTATATACTGTTTTTGATAAGTACGATATTGTCGATTTTGGCCGCAGCTCTCGTTGTTCAATATGTTCACGAATGAATGGGTCAAACTCTGCTAATAGTTTCAGAACACTCATGAAATTACCATTATGTGGTGAACCAAATACTTCTTCGGGACTAAATGCTAAGCCTCTTATACTTTCACTACTATACTATACCTCTCATATTTTTATCACTGCAATAACCCGTTTTAGGACATTGTGATAATATTCTGTTTCTTTCTTTAATTGATCCTGGAGCTGCTTGTCTACAACAGACAAAATAAATAATGAACTATTATTTCTAAACTACCATTACGACATGAGTAGTGTATTATTGTTAGCTGCATATATCTTATTCCAGAATATTGCACCGGGCGCATGGGCGACAGCACAATTCAAATTAACACCACCTTGGGCAGGACGCCACCAAATATCGGCTAAATTTTCGTCAAAGGAACTTCGCGATGTCGATGGTTTCCGTTCTTTCATGGTGGCGCCACCGGCGGAAACAAACGGCGTGCCGTTAGCTGATAATACTTACGAAACCCGGCAAATATAAAAGTACTTGTTAGAATTTTTATATTTTTTTTATCCAAATATAGCCTATTTGGATAAAAAAATATAAAAATGGCATACGTAGGATAGCTTATAGTAAATGTATTATAGCTGAAAATGTATGTAATGACCAGTCTGTTTATAAACACTCATAACGATTGTACAGTATCTGTACAATTATTGGCTGTCTACTAATATATAAAGAAAATTACGTAATTTATTGAATATCCTACAATAACTTGTAATTAAACAAATAGATGCTAAATTTGTTGTATATATATATATATATATATATATATATATATATATATATATATATATATATATATATATATATATATATATATATGTGTGTGTGTGTGTGTGTGTGTATATATATAGACCTCTACATAACATTATTTGTGTCACTAATATTGTTACATAATTATTTATGTAATACAAATTTAACTAAAAATCATATATTACTGTATTATGTCACTAAATAATATGTATAAATGTCATGAACAAAATAACGGGCTAATTTTATTCAAAGTTTACGTTTTTATCTTGAAAATCTTTATAATTACAATTGTTATATATTATATTTATAGTCTTCTGTGTTTAATTGTTAAAAATAATGTGTTACAAATATAAGTTTAAGTTATTCCAGGAATACCAAATAATAATTAAAAGTAATGATGTATTGCGTTTTATTTATATCATATCTTGTTTAAAGTTTAGTTTTAAATAAGACTGGGAACCTCCGGGTTATCTATAAAATTTTTTGATGGTTTCTTTTCTTTTAAATTAATACCAGGATCACCGCATTTTTTATGTGGTGTAAATTTACTTGTAGTAATTTTGGTAAAGTCTAAAATATTATCAGCCGCACCAATTTCTAAAAACTCTCTTTTACTTTGGCTATTTTCTGTTAGATAATCGTTTATACAATGTTGCTTGTTTAGTTGCGATTTTTGTTTAGTTTGTATTTTTGGCGTTACTTGCGCCTTTATAACAGCGGTAACTTTTGGCATTGTAACTAATAAGTGGCCTGAGGTTTGTGAACGTCTCGCAGTTGAGTTCGTAGTGTCAACTTCTTCCGGTAGATGGAGCTGAAATACTTTACCCTTAATTGTCACTCTTACATAATTTGGTTGGATATCGATGTCGAGTAAACTAGTATCTAAGTATTTGTATACAGCCAAATCCAAACTAAAATTATTGGGATCAGAATCATTGAACGTAAATTTGATCTTTGGTTGATTTATGTTAAATGGCCTTCCGTCTGCGGCGAAGAGTTTATATGGCATTTTTGTTTCTGACTTTTCAGTAGTTTCTTCATTTTTCAGTTTCAGTTGTCTCATTCGTTCCATTTCATACCTGACCTCGGGCGCATGCTCGCACTTCTCGGCCCAAAACTTTTTATTTCGTTCATCCACGTCCATGTTTTTATATTCCTTTTTCCATTTGTCTTCTATCTCTTTTTCCAGGCGTATCTTTTGCTTTCTTCTTTGGCCTTTGTAATTTTCTTGCTCAAATAAAATATCAGCTTTTATAACGACAAGGTTTTGTAAAGATTTAATTCGATCAGATCTTTCAATTTCTTTTCCATCAAGAGATGTAAGCTGTGGTAAGGTTCCAATCACAAAATCTCGATAATTTTCGTAATCTGTGCAAGGATTCCCGGTGAGATATAAATTTTCCAAATTGTAATTTCCCGTTAGAGATTCAACACTTATAATATCACCAATAAAATTCAGCGTTAAATCTAGTTTTTTTAATGACTCACATCTTTCTAAATTTTCAATGACTTCTATGTTATTTAGTGCCAAATTCAGGTACTGTAGATATTTCAGTTTGTTTAAATTTTCTATTTTAGCAATCAAATTGCTTTGCATCAGAAGAATTTTCAACCTAGGACACCAGTCTTGAATAAATTCTATTTTTTCAATATTTTCTTGGTGAAGTGCAATTTCTTCTAATGGGGCTAGTAGTCCATCGTGGTGTTCAGCTTTTTTACGCACAATTTCTACCGTCATGCGTACCATTTTCGTAATTCACCAGCAAATACTTTTTTTAATGACACCACTGACTACCACGCTTCAATAATAGGTACATTATTGTCATAGCAACGGTTGTTACGTCGACGCAATTCGACCGAATAAGTTTTGTTACAAATTTGATTTTGGTGTGCCACTCCTATTGAGTGGATACTGGCAGAATTCATGATTAGTTTTACCATAAAAAAAAATTAAACTTGATTAGAATTAGAAGATATTTGAGTTTGTTAGATATGGTATAAATAAATTTAAAAGAAAATTAAACTAGTTCATACCACTATTAAACATTGACTAATTTGATTTTTTTAATTATATATTAATTATATATTTCAATTACAAAATTGAAAGTAGAATCATTGGAGGTCTTGTAAAGGCGAAATATTATTAAAGCAATGTTTATTGTTTGATGAAAAGAGCAACAACGGTTTAATAAAAGTAAATCCAGAAAATTAAGTATTTTTAACTACTGTCAAAATAGTTTTTGTTTATCTTCGTAACATACAACTATCTATACTTATGTGTCTGGTTACATTAGTTAATTATAAGTAGACACGACACCTTTAAATAAATAGAAGGTACTAAAGTTAATTAACAAAGTAAATCTGTGTGCAGTTGCATGTGGGATAGTGGAGGCGGGCAACGAAGGGCAGTGATAGAATCTACAAGATCTCAAGCCGTTATCTTTCGATCTCGGCGGTCGGTAATCCGTCATTTAACATTCCAGCAGTGGCAACGGAGCCGCACAACTCAAGCGTACTAAATTAATATCGCCGTGAGGTGGTGGTGGGTATTAAAATATTTTAAACGACGCCATTTATAATGTAACGTTGAGATATCAAGTCGCGAGAGCACAACATATTTTATTCCACGAATCTGCCAAAAGACAATGAGGTTGAAGGATTACTATCATCAAAGATTCGTTTTATTGTTATTGTTCGAGGTTGGTTCGCGGGGCGAAAAAAACGAATACGTGGAAAAAACGAGAGATGTTTGGATGAAATAAGGCATGACAGAGGGAAAGACGGTGTTATTAGTGTGGCAGGCGCGGCGCCCCGCGGTCTGTGTGTTTAGGGGGTCGGCGCAGCGGGGGTCGTGCCGCGGCCGCGGTGCCTGCCTGCGCGATGTGCCCACTTATTGAGAGCGGCCAATTTAACATTTTGTTGTTTAAACAAACACCTGGCTGCCGTGAGTGGTCGACAAGGTTATTGAATATAAATTAACAATTTAAGAATTAACATTAATATCGTCAAAACGAGGGAAGCAAGCTAACGCAACTCTGCGTTTTGATTACTATTCAAGTTGGTTTGGTGGTCAAAATGTAACGGCGCGAATGAATAACGACATGTATGTAGTTATAGTCGTATACCAAGAGATGGCGCCATGTGCAAAAATTAAAATTGAATATTTAACATACGTGTATTTATAGAGAAATAAAGAAGAAAAATTAATTTATGGATAGTTTTAAAATTTTTGTATTGCCAGCACGAATAGGCCTGTTGCACCAGGGTATTACCACATTCTCACAGAACACGACATTAAGTGATAGCATTTTACTGTGTTATCGTGTTCCATATGGTGTGTGCCGGGATTCAAAGGATCATCGTGTTTCCTTACTAACGTCTAATTTTTCATGAAATATATATACAAATGAGATAACTATAAACGGTCAAAAACGATTATAAAGCTGTAAATTAAATTTTAAAACGTTTACTTATTGAGATTAGTGACTTACTACTTTCTTCATCAGCATTTTAACGGGTATGAAACGTAATAGGTACGTTTAATTGCTGCGTTATGTTTTTGAATAGTTTTGTTTATTTAATTTTTTATTTATTTTCTCTCCTTTACTTTAATTTTAATAGTAAAAAAGAGGAACTTTAATGTGTGTGTACCTACATGTACATCAAACGAGAAAGACGTTTTAACGATTGAAAGATATATGGATTTAATGAATGATGGTATAAGAGTCCAATTGAATCTGAAGATTATTTAATGCTTTATCATTGTAAAACACACAAACGGCAAGTACGAATATCCTGTTGCGGGAATCGAACCCATGACCCTTGCCTCATGAAATGTTCTATCAGTGCGCCATTTAGGTCGTCAATTTACAGTTACAGTTAGTTAGTATTTATAGTATTAGTATTATTTTTAGTTGTCGTTGTATTATGCCAAAATGTAGAATTTAACTGTTAGTGATTTTTTCACAAACTATTTATGTCACACTGCAGGTCACGAGTCTACTCATTTTTCGAGGAGCAATTAACAAATATTACAACAAAAAAAATACACACACACACACACATATATATATATATATATATATATATATATATATATATATATATATATATATATATATATATATATATATATGTGTGTGTGTGTGTGTATTTAGTCCACCATTTGACCGATCATTAACGTCAAAAGAAATAATTTCCCCACTGAGATAGTTAGGTCGTTGTTAGTGGTTTATTTTTGCCATATTATGTTTGTATTAACAAGAAATCAAAATATCTCGCCATTTTTTTGTTACGTGTCTACCAGCCGCTTGGTTGTCTTGGTCCCGCTCTCCGTAGTGTCAGTATCAGTCAAAACAACCGTCGTCACTCCAACACTAAGTTTCTGACGAAAAAAGAAACATTATTTCGTTCTCATAAAAACTTGTTGTTACGTTCCACTTATTTCTTATCTCGTGTTAAATTGCCGTGTTAATACGATGTGATTTATCTGTTTTATTTCGCTATTTCTTATTTTCAGTAATTTGATACGGGTTTTTAAAATTTGCATTTAGCAGTAACTGATGTATAAATATAGTTCTTTTAAGTACATTTGGATAATGTGTTATTTTTTTATAATTTTCATTGAAATCTAGATTGCAATAAATCCGGCCAATGTTTTTGTTGTCATTTAATAAGATTTAATATAATTCACTATATTTTTATAGTTTTAAATCAAATTTAAGAGATTTACTACTTCTGTAATTACTATACCAATAAATGTTGGTAGGAAGTGGTCGCTTATTTTTGTATCTTTCTGTGTTTCTTCGCCATACAAACTTTAACTATGCCAAATCTCACTCTCCTTCTTACACTCAACGTGCTTAAAAGGGGTGCAAAGTTCTTTTCTTCACGTATTAGGTATTTTTTTTTCACAGCTCATATATATTCCACTGTCAACCACGGGCCTCCTCATTTTTGTAGGATCGGAAATAAACCCACCTCGACTGTCCAATGCGGACAAGCGGGGTAACCAGACTCGGAATAAATATCTGTAGGTCATAAATATATTTATTACAGGGATGTCTGGCCGTCTACCACCGTGCGAGTTAGCTATTATTATTTATTTACCACCGTTAGATTTACTTTTTTTTTAATATAACATATTTATTTAATATAACATTCAAGAAAATAGCGTATGTGTTCGCAAGAGGGCGGCAATGTATCTGCAACACTTCCAGTGTTGTGGATGTCTTTGGGCAGTGGTGATCATTTACCATCAGGTGATCCGCATGCTCGTTTGCCTGCTCCACTATAAAAAAAATCCCGATACGGGAATTGAACCGACGACCATTCACTCCGTAAGCAGCTCTATCACTGAGCCAATTGGTTATCATGCACTCATCATAATATTATTCGCTCACGTGGTTCATACTAAACTCAAAAAAATCCTCTTTTTATTTAAAGTAATATCAAATGGGTATAATATGGTTGGGCCAAAATTTTGGCGACCATAGTTGCCAAAAATCACGTGAGCAGTTATATTAGATTCGAAATGAGTGACTGGACAAATTGAAGTAGACGTTATATCACCACATTTAGTTTTGTCCATGGTGTCGTAGTGGCACAGCACAGCGCCAGGCACCGAAGTGTGAGCAGCAATCTTGCGGCGGCATCTCCACTCGCCACTCGAGCGCAATCAACGATTCGTTTCGGTGAGCGGAGCGGAGTGGGGCGAGGCGGCCGCGGCCCATTCTCACGTAAATAATTACCGGCGAGTCTCAAATTACAAGGCGCCGCTGTAGCCTGCCGATACATATTCATCAGGTGTTCGCACCGCGCGTGACAGCTTCCTCAGGGCAGCCTCACCCTGTCTCACCGGCCACCGCTCTCTTGCGCTGAGCCGAACGCTGGGCCGTAACCCACAGGCCATATATATTTCTTTCATCAGTTTTGTTTTATAATACACTACGAATGTTTGATAAAATTTAAATAAGAAATTTTTAATTATTTTTCAAGATAAATTATCACACCCACACAGAGTATGGGCGCTGAGTAAAAATATAATAATTTTGTTTTGTTACTAGTTTAAATATTTTCATCTGAAGCTATAAAAAAGTATTTACCAGTTTTCTATTGTAATAATAGTATATGAAAGGTTACCTTCTAAAATAATCTTCAGAATTTGAATGAATAAATGAAAGACTATTAGATGTTTATTTCCTGTAAACTATTTCATATTTTGCTGTAAGATTTTTCGTGTCTTGTACTTCTTAGTAATAATAATATAAGATAAAAATTATTGTATCACTACCATATTCTAAATATATAGTATTTTTATATATATACCTACATCCCATGCGGTTCTATGCGATGTATATTAATTTAGATTAATATTGTTTATGTTTGAGCATTATTTTTTATATATACGTACGTCTCACTTCTGGGCACAAGCTTTGCATTCTGGACTATTGGGCATAATTCCACCACGCTTGTTCAATGTCGAGCGGGTCATCTAGACACAGAATATTATAAATACGTGTATCTGTAGGCCATGCATATATTTATTCAGAATCAATATTGTTTTCTTTAAATATATACGGACTGTATTTTGATTTAGATATTTGTTAGTTTTATAGTTGAACAGTGGCAATTGTAGGTTCAGTTGCGGGTTTGATCCCCGCATCTGAATAAATATATGTATTATCTACAGATATTTATTCCGAATTTGGTAACCCCATCAATCGACATTGGTCGAGCGTGATAGGTTAACGTCCGTTCTTCTAGAAATGGAGATGCCCGTGTTCAGCAGCGGGACATATATGGGCTGTGAAAAAAAAACTGTTAACTTGTTCGCATAAACAGAAGTAACTCTATTAGTCGAAGCAAGTTGTTGTTTAGTCATTATTTGAAGTAGTGATGGTAAAGATCCCAATTTAATAGATAAAAGACCATTAACGTCAGTGAATTTCTAATTAGTCGTCGCAAGTCGGGCTGTGGATTCGGTTTAAACGATAAATTATGCACTCGCGGAGGAGTACTAATTTCGATGCCGACAAATTTTCCACAACCGCGATTTTAATGCGTTTCAAATAATGTCTGTAGGCAACGCTAAATGATAAATCGCTGAGGGAACGCCCTCGACTCGAGTTTAGTATAAATGACCGAAGGTCTCGCTCGTCTCAGCACGGATGAAGGGAGATGGAAGCGTCTAGTAAAAAAGGAATGGGTTAGGTGAGAGCGCGATGGTGTTGAGATAATAACAGTGCCGGGCCGGAGTGCGCCTTTGAACCTCCGCCGCTGCCGAATATCACTATTGGCCGCAATTTCAATGTTATCATGACCGCGAAATAGTTTTACATCTTTGGTTTCGAGCAATCAAAAATTCTTGGTAGACTGGCCATGGTAGATATATCATAAAAATACTACAACGCCGCTATAAAAAGACTAAATTAAAATATCTACACATTAAAATTAAATATAGACTCAATAAAATCCTTCACAAGGATATTTATACTAGTCATTTCACGGTTTGTATACAATAAAAAGTTAATACGTGGCTAGGGGCAAGCTAAGTCGCAACTATAGTGCCTTAGCTTAGCATCCGGGGCTCTGCCTGTCTGGGGCTGACCATCCTCCCTTGCGGCTCGTGGAATTCATTATGACGAATCTTAATATTCTTAATTCGTTAAAAAATGACGGCGACGTGGTTCGCCACCCGTCACATCCTGATTCCCACGAGGGTGAGAAGCGACGAACGGAGAGCCGTTTAGCTACGATGAATGTGAGAGGAAGGATGGATGAGTGTGAAGGAGGTAAGGAAAGTGTGTCGGGATCGTGGCGGATGGAGATTTGTGGTCTCTGCCTAACCCTACAGGGAGACAGGCGTGACTATATGTATGTATAAAAAGTTAAGATGAGATGTGGTACGAACGACGTTTACTGTCTCGACTGATCCTAGTTTAATAAAATCTGCGTCTATTTTAGAAGCACAGAGAATTTACGTAGTCCGACGCAACGGACTGCTACGTTTTGGATATTGTAAATAAATAACAGATACTTATATTTGACAAAAGAATCTAGAGTATTAATTCGAGAAATATACTGAATATTGTATGTCCTAAACATGTTTTTAATGATATTTTATACGGTAGGGCAAATTTATTATTGCAGGCAAATTTTCATCAAAATTTCTAGACAATCGTTGTTCAAAGTGTTAAAAATCTTTGACAAATTACAGTTGTGGCATGAATGGAACATTCATGATGGAGATGGTTTCTTCCGAGGAAGGGTACCCCCCTTCCTCGTAAGAAACCATCTCCAGAAGTACAATAGTCCAATTTTGGATAAGTAACTTGCTCTTCAAATTAATTTTTATAAGCGTCAAGAGTCGAAGATTTAAATGAAGAACGGGTGAGTGTCGTTCTCTTACCTGAATAAACGTGTAAGAGTTGTTTCTTTTCATTTCATTTCTTTATCTCCATTTTTGCCTCCTATACTTTTACCGAAGACGAGTAACAATCAAATGAATAGTTCACTTATTTGCCTACCTCTTCTATATAAAAAACATGTATAATAAAGTCTAGAATAAAAGTTCGAGTCTCGTGAGCTAACAAAGAAAAAGACAATAGAGTTCCATACTTGAGGGATGTTTGAGGGCTCTAGTGGGAAGAAGGATTTGATTTTGAGTAACGCTTGGGCCAGAGATTAAGCAGGAATGTGTCGTGCCGGAAGGCCGGGTCACCGGGGCGTAACGGGACGACTAAAACAAACAAGTTAATTGTATTTATTCAAATATGATGGGGAGGTGGGGCTGAGAGCGCAGCCGGCGCTGCTCATGAATAGGCATGCGACGCTGGGCCCGCGATGCGCACCGTCACTCGAGATTGGGTTTCCGACGAAAACGCTACGTTTTATGCAAATTGAACGTTACATGTATTTTGTGTTTAACGTGGCACACCCCCTTTTTCTGCTTAACGTGTTTGGATGAACTTTAGCTTACACGGCGATTATTTAAATAAGACTATATGAATGGCGAATAGATGGCAATATTTATAATATTAAGGACTTTTTTGCTTTATAATATCGATCGTTCGATCGATATTTTAAAGTATGTAATAAATAAATCAATTATAATTTTAATGAGAATATAATAGTTTAGTTATGTATTTAGATCTTTATGTATATATTAAATTTGTACGCCATAAGCGGCAATGTGATGGAGCTTTTATACGTCTCTTTTTATCTTGTTATACCTTACATTAAAGAATTAAAGATTTATTTTTATTATTGTCCTTTATTTACATATTTTTCTCTTAATAACAATATTATTAATATAAAAAATCTCTATGAAAATATTATTATTACTAGGGTTATTAATCCTTCATGGCTGGATAAACCAAGCACACGAAGGATTATGCATCCAAGGAAAGAAACCTTCTCACGATCCTAGCCGTGCACAATATGGCTACTTTTTGAATTTTGAATTTAACCCACTTACCTAAACCTAACTTGGACAGATGGGCGTCCAAATTTTTACCGATAAGTCCATTCCTCCATCCATAGAGACCACTATAGGTACAATGAAAATTGAATCAACGTGCCACATGGCGGAAGAAAATTAAAATTAAAATTTGATACTTATTATTACGATTATTAAAGTATATATTGAAATATTTGCAAAGTAGTGTCTTAATATTATATTATAACAGATTACGAAGTTAAAGAAGCGTTTAGTCATTAAATATATTTCACAACTTTAATTAATACGATGGCTGGCTAAAAACAAAAGATAAGAAAATGGAAAGTATTATTATTTGCACCAGTTTTATATTTTTTAAACCTCGGTAATTCATCTAAATCGAGCATATATTCCGTAAGCTATCTTGATCATTCGAGATGTTTTTTAATTTGTTTTGAATAGAGGAGCTTCAATATTTACATTAAATTCATTGTGACAGTCGGGAGAGGTCCGAGCCCAGGACTGGGCGGAGATCTGTCTATCAATAGTATAATAATAGTATTGTTCAACAACGTGGATTGTTTCAGCCACCTCACAAACTTGTTTGTTTTCGGTGTGACAGCTACCTAACTACAAACGGCTAGTTAGATAAGTTATCTAATAAGAATATTAATCTTTAGTTTTTTTTAACACACCTTTACGTACTGAATATTGTGTATCATGTGTATGATTACGTATACGTTCATCACACGAATGTTCACGTATTCATTTAGTTTTGTTTGTTACTGATTAGCGACTCTGGGCTTGTGAAGAAGACGAACTGTTAGTAGCGACGTTTCGGCGTACCTAAAAGGTAAGGGTACGTTTCGTACTTGGTGAAGAACCTGAACCTGAACTTTTAGAATCAAAGTAACTAACAACCGTTGGTAATAAAATCATATTATAGCTGCCTTTTTCTCCACCTTCCTTTCACCGGTCTGATACTGAGTGGATTTTAAAATGACCATGAGTTTATGCGAATTCATAATATATTTGTTTGTAGTATCTCCGTCTTTATAAATTCCCTTTTCTTATTCCGTTAAATTACCTTTTCTTTATTCTAATTCTTACACTAAGGTACAATGCATCTGTATCCCTAAAATTTTTCATAAAAATTCTGAGTCATGTTATTACGATTATGTTTAACTAAAAAGTATTATAATATATAAAACAAATGAAAGAAATGTGACAGGGTTCGTTTAGTGTTACAAATTATTCAAGTTCCTCATTAAACAAACAATAAACAGCACACGCTCCGCACTGCAGATTGCGTCGCAAATCATACTTTGGCCCGAGCTCATTACAAACACTAAGATATCAATGCGAAAGCCGCATAATCCGATCGGTTACAGCTACGCTCATCCCCTGACAATACAATCCGAATGTTTATTTGCACAAGATATTTAGCCACTTCCCCGGCGGATTAGCCGCGGACAAAGACGAGGGCTGCCACTGGAACAGATAAAGTAAGTGAGGCTAATGGTAGGGGCGGACGCCAGCCCTCCTCAGTGTCAGGCTCCAATAATTGTGTGCCTTAAGAGGGATTTATAAGAAACTAACTTTAGTTGTGGGGAAGTCCGAAGTATTACTTTACTATCTTTTATTGTTTTTTTATGCATAGGTATCTTACAAGTAGAAAAAAACATGACTTCACCCTATTTCAATAGTTAACTACATTCATCAGCTAAAAATATGCTTTACAATAAAATACGTTACAAATATGTTTTCAAATAAGGTTATCAGTAGATCCTCTTCTTTTTCTTCCCATTGCATATGCCACTCCAATTTGTTTCCACAGCGTCGTCCCTGGTCTTTCTTATCCAGAATGTTCGAGCATAAGTTTTTATGTCAGTAAATATTATCTATAAATACATATATAATATGTTGAGTACATTATAAATTAGAGACACATTTTGTTACTAATCTTATCGCAAATTTTATTTTATGTTAAACACGCAACAAATTATACTGACGTTATGTAATAAATACATGTCTCGCTAAATAAAAACCACATCCGTTTCCTCTTGTAAGCGTAATAGAGTTTATTTTGGTTAGTTGTATCCAAAATTCGCAATGTTCACCCTTCGTCGAAGCATGAAACCTGCCAAAATAAAGGCTTAAAGCATTCGATTTGCGTATCGAGTGTCGAGTATCGGGTTTCTAAAACAGACTTATATTTACTACAGATTTAACTACCTAGTGATGTTGAGGTTTGACTTAACACAACTGTTTAAATATCTATATAACGACGAGTTACTCAAGATTACATCCGCGCTTTTAGTTTCCTGTTTCTTAATTTCGAGTAAGAATCATATTTTATATCAGTTTAAGCTGCTTCTTAACAATTTAATACAATAAATGTAATTATTAATATATATTTTTTCTTGAAATTTACTTCAATATCATAGTAAACATATAACGCATCCAGATACTACAAGCTGCCCAGTGTACATCGTCGTTTCGTATGGATGGGGTTGTCTCACTCATACCTTTGCCAAGATGTGACATTTAAAGAAATAAACTTTGAAAGAGCTTTTAAAAAGAAGATTAGAAAGGTTTTAACATTACCAGAATTCTTGTAAAACTTCGTATAATAGTACCGTATGTTACAGTGTTTAACAAAATATAAGCCCTTTTGATGTGTTATTGCATTTTAATCATTTGTTCACAGATAATGTACATATATGTATAAGAATGTCTTTTTACTGACTATTATTAATGTGTATTTATAATTAAGGTTGTTTCTTCACTTTTTGTAAATTGTCATCTATGAGTTAGCAGACCGACCAAAATGAAATTTTGTCCGGAAATGAAATAGCTAAACGTAGTATATCTACAAAACATCGACAACAAGGCCATAAATAAGTTGAATTGTTCACTCTCTGAATGTTCCCTAAACAACATTGAGTCGAATATTTGAATTGACACTTTGTCACCATGGTTAAGAGAAAGAGACTCTGCTGGAGACTGGTCCGACAGTCTCAAGGCCTAGTTGTGCGCGCGCAGGGGGCGCCCTACGGGGGTCGCGTTAAAACTTCCCTTGTTTCTCCTTTTAAATTAGTTTAAAAAAGTCTTTTGCATTATAAATAAAAGACGACAATACGTGTGCTTCGATGTTGTCTCTTAAAATGAAAACAGCGTTATTTTCGAAATAATTTACAGAAAATTTTAATGTTTTTATACACATTATATTTTCACCACATATACAAAAAAAATTAAATTTAAGTATAAATAGAGATATTTTAAGTAAATATGAAGTACCTATTCCATCGGATACGTCTTAAAATTATTCATTACATGGCATTAAAAAATGAGAAGTAATGAAAAAATGTTTTTGTGGTTTAAAGATTTCTGATAATTAGGCTGAATATATATTTTATGTTTCTATCGACACTTAAAATTTAAATTAAATTATATGTTTAGAGGTAGTTAGTTATATTTAATATGAAATTGAAACACTTGTTTTATTAAAAATAAATTGAGAAAATTTCCCGTTGTTAGTAAAGTTATTAATTTTCATTATATCGACTTTTGGAGTTAGTGGTCGCGAGTTCGATTGGCGCATCGGCATGAATATATGTATGGTCTACAGTTATTTATTCTGAGCCTAGGTGTTTGACTTATATATATTGGACAAATGTGATAGGGTTCTAGATTTTGATAGGTCCTAACAGTGGGACGTATAAGGGCGATAATTAATATAAAAATGATGTGAAGCAAACTCAATGTCATAAAAGTTGTTTTCCTTAAATATTATCATTATATAATTAGCTTTTTGTCTAGGTAAGATCAAAGTGTAGTATGTATATAGTGTATATATTTTTCATCAAGTGTAGTAGTGTATATATTTTTTTGGCATTATTTATTATTTCGGATTTGCACAGGCAGCTGTCTGTGGTGTCGACGGGAAATTCAGTTTATTATTCTATTATTTAATTTGTCGTTACATTGTATCGGTACGGTACTGTTCACTGTCGCTTCATGTTTCCGTATTTACATGCGAAATCAGGACAGAAGTCAAGTTTTGACAGTGTCAACATGTCAGGACGACAATACCCGTCACACGTCAGCCGCTGTCAATCGTGTATGAGAAGCGGGCAACGGCTAGGGTCACAATTATTTCGTAAAAAAAATTTCGTCCAAAAATATAAACAAGAAACAATTGAATTTTTCCCGCCAACTTACATCAGTGAAGTTATGTTTTTATTTCATTTACATAATCTTTTATTTTTATCAGTTATGTTGTTTAATTGTGTTGGCATATTATGCAATAAGTGAAGTGATATGCAATAAATTAGTGTATCGTAACTTTTTAAGTCGACTGAAAAAGTCCATATAGAAGGTTTTGGAAAAATTGCCACCATTTTATCAAGACATAACGTAATGACTTATTACATTTTAAGAGATTGGATATTACTGTATTTTACTTGACACTGGCATAATAGTTATAACTAATTGCCATCAAAGAAAAGAAAAGAAAAAGAAATAATTGAGAGTGGAAAGAATAAGACTTTCTAATTAATATTTATGACTTGCTCATTTATAACTAATTATTTTATCATAATTTTTTTATTATATATATATATATATATATATATATATATATATATATATATATATATATATATATATATATATATATATATATATATATTCGATTTAATAGATTCATATCATAATGAAGTAATATTGTTATTATTCATCATCATCATCATGAATATTGGTGAATATAGACCTCCCTATCGTGCGCCACGTGGCTTTAAGCATATAGTTTCTGCCAGCCGTCTTGTGCAGGTCGTCGGTATACTTAGCTGGAAGACGTTCCACACTACTTCAGTTTACACAAGCTGTGTCGGTCGGTAGGGTTTACTTTATTATTCAGGGTTGGATTATATTATTTCGAATCTTTTTCACCATAGAGATTCTGAATATAGTTCTCTGAGCTACTTTATTCTTGTGAAACACGCAAACCGTGACAGACACAACAGACCGTATGATATATAAGGCAACGACATTTTTTTACAGGAGAATTATTTAATAAACTATTTGGTCATACGATTGAATGAGATTTTTCAGATAACAGAAAGTCTGGTTACCTTAACGCGGGCCCAAGGGAGAACCGTTCGGTGTAAATGGTGACATGTTCAAAAGAATCGAATGAACAAATTCCTAGCGTTGTTTAATGGATGAAGGATCGGTCTCTTGACGCGACATGTTTAAATTTATTTTACGACAAATACCAGCAGCTTAAATACTTTATGATTAATTATTATTGCCTGCCATTTAATGTTGTTACGATTGTGGTTTGGTGACGTCGCATAAAAAGTTTAATATAAGATGCGTTGTACTTCAACATTTGGATGGTTTATCCAATATATCGTTTCCCGCATCGAGCAAAACCGATAACAGTGATGTGACCAATTATCTCGATCTCTCTCTACTTGGTCTCTACAGACATCGATGAATTTGTTTTATAGAGCAAGTAATTACTACACTGGCTAAAAGGCAAACAAGATTACTAACGTGATATCTATTTGTACTTAAGTATACGTATTTAAAATCCTCACTGAGTAAGTATAATTAAGTGATATTGGGCTGGTTACGTTTGCCGGAGAATGGACAACTGTTGGAGTAGACGGGGAGGTACTAGATTGTAAATGGATTTTCGAAAAAAAAGTATGGAATACTCTTCGGCCAGGGGGAGCGACGATATGCACAGGGCGGCCAGGATTAATTTAATACATGAAGCAGAAGTTCAGGCTAGGTTCTAGGGTCTCTAGGATCTTGGGCGAGGCTTATTATAAACAGTAGACTGCCACAGGCTATTGATGTCGATGATGGTAAAAATATAGTTTTTATTTAAATCCCGGCAACATGTTTGCAATGTCTAGGATGTTACAGATGTTTGACGCCACCCGTTGATTGCTTGCCATCAGGCAACACGCTTGCTCGATTGCCCCCATAAAAATACATACATATATCCCGTGAAAAAAATTATGACCTAAATAATTCCAGTTTTATAAAAGTTCCCAATTTTCACGTTGCGCATTGAAGGCAAGCTTATAAAGTATTTTTAATGTATTTAGTGATGGATTCTTATTTTTACAAATAGGCAAAGACTATCATGCTATAATTTGAATTAAAAGACTACATACACATTCTTTTAAAAATATGTTTCATTCTACAAGTTTTATTATATCGTTTCTTTCACGATACACGTAACGGATATCTACGCTCAAACGGTTTGTTTTTTAATTCATCATAATTTATGGATTGTGTGTTTAGCTATGTTTGGTCACAATATTATTCCCATTTGTAAAATCTTTTGTGGCCGATCACACCCGATAGTTTAAGGACAATGGTGAACTGTGGATGTACGATGTTTGAATAAATCGGACGAGTCCGCAAACAGGGCCGACGTTTCACCGAGGCTGGGCTACACAATACGAGATTAATGGCCGCTTTTTGTTATCATTCAATGGTCTTTACGATATTTTGTGGTGTCGTTTCACGGTGTGTAAAGCTGGTTATATATCAATGAGCGTTAAATTTCTATTATTTGCACTGAGACAAAAACAATGGGTGTCATTTGGTTGGATAATTTGGATAATTGGCATTAAGTGTGTTTCACAATGAACCGACTATGGTGGTTCGTCTTTTTGAAAATGTAATCGCAAAAAATCTCTTTTCTATTGCATTATTAGGTAATGAAAGGCATATCTGACGACCTAATTGGCTTAGTGGTGAAGTAACAGTTTTAAAAGGCAATGGTTATGGGTTCGATTTCTGCATGGGGTTATTTTTTCTGACTCTAGCTATCCCGCCAATCCATAGTGGGTTAATTGGCAGGCTCCGTGCAGTGGAATATTTATTCCCATTATGTCTTATACTGTTCAGATTGAGAATTGCTGTACAGTGTTCAGTTTAGTGATAACACAACATAAATTATGTGGGCCTAAAACTATTCCCATATGTTAAATTGTAGTTGTAACCAGAACGCTTAGCTCAGAAGTCATGTAGTCTGACTGTTTAGCCGCGCAGGTGTTCATCAAAATTAACTTTATCTGTTTTTATATGAATTTTGTTTTACACCCCATATATGTGCCACGGGTGGACACAAGTCTCCTTATTTTGTGGAAGGACAGACATTAACTAACCACTCTTGTCCGATGCGGATTAGGGGGGCAACTCGATTCGGAATAAATGCCTGTATATATTTATGCAATACATATATTTATGCAGATATGAGGATCGAATCTGCGACCATCGATTCCATAGGAAGCAGTCCCGCCTCTAAGTCAATTGGTCGTTAATTAATATTATACTTAACTATATTAGTAATTGTAACAAAATCATAACGGGTGTTTTTATAGCGTATACAGGTATTAATTAGTTTTAAGTCTTTTTTATAAAATAGGTCGGCAAACCAGCATGCGTTTCGTCCGATGGAAAGCAACCTACACCGCCTATAGACATCTGGAACATTATAGGTATTGCTAATGCGTTGACAGCTTTTGAGCGTATACCTACTCAAATAAAGAGCGAAAAGGATTGTAAATTAATTAGATGCTAACGAGCAGATTAAAGAATATATAACCCCCGTAATTTCTTTTTGTTTGTTTTAAGATAAAGTGATAGAACTTTGTATTCTAGTTTCTAAAAGGAAGCTTGAAATGGGATTCTTGTTGCTTTATCAAAATAACTATTAGATATAAAAAAAAATTGATGGCGTCCTGTGACGTCGATCGAGCCTTATGAAACCTCATAAAAGTGAAGTGTGGTGCGACGCAGGAATCCACATAAAATCGAGTGGCTGTAGTCGAGAGGCGTAGGATCCCGCCGCGCGCGAGGAACTCGGGTGGACATTAAACGCGCGTTTTTTGTCCGATCGGTAACTGTCGCCTTATCATCGTGTTGAGTTGTCGACGCCTCCAGCCGGCCGCAATCAAAACACCATTCGAGGCGGTCGTTAAAAATGATATAAAGTTTAATTTACAGCGTTGCCGCGTCTCAGATTAACTGTTATCGGCGATGTAATGTCCACATTGAGCTGCGACGTGAAAATTGTTTTCTTTGTCCAAATAAAATTAGGATTTTTATTGCTTAATGTTCCTAATGCCGTTTTCTTTGTACATTCAGTGTCACTAACTACATTTTTATTATATTTGGAATACATTTATATGCATATTAATAGTAAAATTTTAATTAGGTATAATGGAATAGGTACAATATACAGTATAATAAATTATACATTAAATAGGTACCTAATAGGCATGTAATTACTACACTTTCATAGTGGTAAATAAGTTTTATGACATAGATACCTATTTTTACTTATGTATACATATTTATTGTTACGTACTTTAATTAAAAATTACAATTAACTTTAATTAAAATGAAAATATTTTAAACGTGAAATCGATCTATATAATCTACATTTAAAGGTTGTTATATTGGAACACATTATAAAATATAAAAAAATACATATTAAACACTACTTAGTTTTATCCTACTTAATATTATAAATGCGAAAGATTTTACTCTTTCACGAAAAAACTACTGGACGGATTTGGATGAAACTTTACAGTAATATAGGTTATACATGGGAATAACATATAGCCTACAATTTGTAATGATTTTATGTAATTTTGGTCGTAATATAACGATACATATCAATTAAGTCGGAAAAAAATCTGGCCTCTGAGAGCTATCTTGGCGTACGCTGCCTAAACTATTGGAGTTACACAAAGATGATGTACCTTAGGATTGTTTGTCTTGAATAGTTCTAAATAAAAGTCCGCGACAGCATATATCACACACCTTTTATGTGGAAGCCACTATGACCATAATTGTGAACCATAAATTAAGTAAAAAAAATATATTTAAAATGATCTATCACGAAACTTAACGTGGCAGACCACATTCCACGCGAGCGAAGCCGCGGGCAAAAGCTACAGTACATTTTCTGTACACTGCACTATCATACAATGGGATGGAAGGGGTAACAATTAAGTGTGGTCGTTACAATTTCACACGTTACACCATCTATATAATATGCATTATGGGCAAATTTCATATGTATGTATATTTGTGACAGAATTTTGAGAGTGAAAAGCCATATATTATTATTGATTTTTATGATTAATATTTTTCGTTTCTTTTATTTAGTTTGAAAGTTTCTACAGGTAAAATTGTTGTAATAGTAATAGCAATTTTTCTTGTTTGTTGTACCTACCCGATTTTTCCTTAAGGTCTCTGTGTCGAAACGTTTTTTCAACTTCACACCTGTTCGTTCTTAAAAAAGGTAGTAATATAAAATAATTACTATACGAGTACATATTATAATTTAATTATAATGTTGTATAAAATTCATACAATTGACTAATTCACATTACGATTTATGTAAAATATTATAGGTGTATCATAAAAATGCAAAGATGTAATTGCACAAATGTACAATTTCTTTTTCAGCAAAAATAAAAATATTATTAGTATAGAGATGGACTTGTTAAATATTTAAATTCATGTTCAGATTGACTCGTTAGATATTTAAGTGCATGTTTCTAAATAAAAAAATATTAAAATAAAATGTCTTCTTTTTTTAGCCCAACACTAATACCTACATATATTTTAATTATACCTTGTAAAGTGTTAACATTATTTAAGATTATTGAAATATTTGGCACTATCTATTGTTAATAGTTTAGTACTTGTGAAGTACTTGTACAGTATTTATTTGCTACCTGTGGCATTCTGATTTATATAAAGTGTATAAGTACATTTTAATCTAAACTGTTTGCTCAGATATTACATTTATAGAATTCTCAATTTAAACTTTCATTAATTCTGCAGTGTATACTAACATAAGCATAAATAATTATTAAAAATGAATTAGTATGTGTTTGTAGTAGGTAAGTGTAGTGTGAGATGCTTGCTGGCCGCTAGCTACACCGGGCGACCCACGGCTGCCCTGCGGGGTCGTATTGTTTACGAGTCTACTACTTCCACTACAATGATTTACGGACCGTCTTGCACCCATAAAAGTGGGGACAACGCACTAAAAGATACAAAAGGTGCTAAAGAAAAGTAATATATTTTAAGTTGGAGTGAACGGATATAAAAGTTTGGTGAAATATATCAGTTTTTTAGTGCTGAGTTGGAATGTTTGTTTATAGGGTCGATTACGCACGCCTCTTCAGCCACACGCGGCTCGGAGCGGATCCCACTGGCGTCTCACTCTGTGGTGAACATTTTGTTACGCCTGTTTCATGTAATGTGCGTCGATAAAAGGTGTTTGCTTCGCTTATTGTATTTTTGTTTAGAAAACTGAGATAGGCAATTGTGCTGGTTGACATAGGTAAAGAACAGTTTAGGGGCAGCTCAAGAGCTAGGAATGCCCCATACCAGTTTCCACGTCTTTTTAATGCAGGTACTATTCTTTCTACAAAAGATTTTGCTTTTCTTCAGAGAGGATGTGGTGACGAATCAGTGTTTTTCTAATCAGCGTCTTTCTACCACGGTACACTTATGGTAAATATAATTACGTTTCATTTTACTTATTCGTACTTAAAAGCGTGGTATATGTATTTCAATATCGTGGTATACATTTCAGACAACGCTTGGCAACGATTCCGTAACTCATAGATTGTTTTCCATCAGGCGACACGCTTGCTCGTTTGCCCTCCTATCCTATAAAAAAAACACAAATCAGATTATGATTTTTCAAATTTTAAAAAATTACAAGCGAACAGAGTATCTTTAAAAGTATTATTTACATTTCCTACTACTTACGTAATCTAGACCTCATATATGGTTTCCCAGTTAAGAATCAGAATAGTGTCATCACATTTATATAAATATAGAATAAATGCAAGAGGATCGGCAGCAATGTTAAATAAAGGAATAAAAACCCTGCCATACCCATTCCGTCTGCCAAATATGAGAGATTACAGCAACGTCTCTTATTCACGAATTCCATTGGCCAGAAATTTTAACGCCGTATCGATTTATTGTTAAGTCTATGGTGCGTAATCTTATACCCATAAACTGGAATGACAATTTTATCGCATAATATTGACCTACGTTTGACGATGAAATATTAAATAAAACGGGTTAAGGAGTTACATATCAACGAGTTAGAATATACTTTTAATTATTTTTTTAAGTTAATTTTGCTTATTAGAAAGGTAAGTATCCGTTTGTAAAACGTTAAATTCTTCACAATGTTTCTGATGACAATCTCAAATAATGTATTGTTATAGCTACATATATCGAAGATAAAATTTATTTTTTGTTGCCGACTAGTAGAGATTGCTTTCACGAATTATGTTCAGTACCACAGTAGGTATATAAAAAAATAAATTTTAATAGTTTAAATAAATTTATTGTACCCATATAATATTTGTAATATCATCAATGTCATTCAAGAAATAAGTTGATGCATATAAAATTCTCTCTCGTAAGATGATATCCAAAATCAATTTCTGCAAGAATGCGCTTAATGTTTATGGGTGAACATAACGAGTCGTGTCTAGTTCGTACCGGGAAAATGATTTATCGCCTTGCGTGGATACTGACAGGCTTGTGACCAGAATGATCGCCATAAAGAGTCCATAAATTGAAGCAGCCATCCGACACCACGTCTTTCGCCTCGCGTTGGGACTAGCGTTTGTTTTTTCAGGGACCTTTCACCGGCTGCGCGACCTCGGGTGTCAACGGAACTGCCGCTATACACAAAAAACCATTTAAACGCATTCGTACGCAATAATCTGTGAGGATTTACCCCGGCCGTGTCGCCCACCCACGTGGTGGCAGTATTTCTTCCTGAACGAGCTAACTTCATTATTGTGGCGTGAGATACAATAGTTAAGAGCACGATTTATAAATCCGACACGTTGACTTCTGTTTATAGCCAGCGGCGGGGTGAGGCGCGGGAGGGATTACTGCGCTCGCGCACCGATTTATGGCTGTACCTCGATAAAAGCTTAAATACCCTCAACTGGAAATTATTCAATGAACAGCCCTGAACGCCTTTTAGAGAAACCATTGTGCTTGTAGAGAACTGTTGGGACGTAAGCAAGTAGCCGGCTAGCTTATCGCTCGACACGCGCATAGTTTTATATTAAAATAGTTCGTATTATAACTGCGTTCTAAATTCGATTATTCTTTCCATTTAGCATTTCTATTAAGCATAAAAACACTTAAAATACCTGTAGGTTACATTTATCCCGATGCGGGAATCAAACCCATGACTTTGCCCCAGAAAGCGAATATTTTGCTTTTGCACCATTTTGACCGTCGATAGAAACAGATCGTCGATAGGAACAGATAGATTTTTTGAAAAGAATACATCGAAATAATTACCATTAACACAACTTATGATGATGATATGACGATCTACATTATTGGCGCAATGGCGAAGTTCCCGCTTTCTGAGTTAATGTTCTTAAGTTCGATTCGTGCATTAATAAATATAGGTAGGTAGGTAGGTATATATGGTATGGCCTTCACGTATTCATACCGTGTCTGGATGTCCCGTCAACCCGCTTTGGGCAGGCATAGTGTGTTATTGTCCATTCTTTCAAAATTGAGGAGGCCTCTTACATAGCTGTGAGGTATATCATTATCATAAGCCCATGACACTCCACTGCTGGACATACACCTCTCCCAAGTCGCGCCACTTAGTTCAATCTTCGGCTACACGCATTTAATTTTTGCCAGTCACCCCGATTAATTTTTGCACAGATCATCGCTACATTTGCGGAACGCCTTCCATACTACATTTTCCGAACACAGTTTCCACTCTAGTTCTTGTCTTACACTTCAGTTTGCTGACTTGAAGAACTATGTCGGTGATGGATCGCGAACCAAGAACTTTTTGAGTTTTCTGTGGATTTCTTGGTTCAAAATCATATATAGCAAAAAGCTTAAGAACATAGATAGGTAGCCCTTTTCATATGATATACACATATGAGTGGTTAAGAAAATTATGTCATTATTATGGTAAATTTATATCTATATACATATGTATGTATTTAATTTATATATTACCTACTTTTATTTTTGTACCTACTATGTAGAAATCTTTTCCATCTACCCAAAGGTTGACTAGCAGACAATGCCTTCCGGCATTAAATCCGCTTTTGTACTAGAAGAGAATAAAATAAATAAATAATTCGTTTGTAATCAAAACATTTTTATTTGAGTGGTAAATTATTTTAAGCACTAAGGTAGAGGGTATCGATAGCAGGGAGACGAGGGTCGAGGGCAGAGGGCGCTCTATTTCGGTGCGGGCGCAGGGAGATGCAGCGCAGGCAGGGACAGGGAACAGGGAGCAAGCGGAAAGTAAGTTGAAACTAATCCGGCGCGCGGGTGGCCGCAACACGACACCGCGCAGCTTACATTTGTCATTTATAATGCGCGCGATTTGTTGCTCCTCACCTCGAGCCACGGCAGCCTTTTTATGTTCACTTATTCTTTATTCAAATATTCAAAACGTACCGAGCTCGCAATATTTTTTATGAGAGTTTATGGCTGCAGTTGAGAGATGTATGAGCAGTGATATGTGCTTTTGAATGTGCGTTTTGTTATTACTTATAACAACTTTTTCGCGGATATTTTTGTGTTGTCAGAATACACGTATGCCCTTATTTATTTAACAAATAATTTAATTTTAGAAAAAATATGACCAAAGTTATCTGAACGATTTTTTTAACTGATTTTTTTAATATGTCCCACTGCTGAGCACGGGACTCTTCATTTCTGGAGAAACGGACGTTAACCCACCACGCTTCTCCCATACGGATTGGCGGGGTTTTCAGACTGCGAATAAATATTTGTAATCCATACATATATTTATTCCGATGCGGGGATCGAACCCGCGACCATCGACTACGCGGGTGGAGGGCCCCACCACTGAGCCAATTGGTCATCATCTGAATGTTAACTGAAACGAATATCTTATTAAAGGGTTATTACCTATATACTCGTATTTAATTTGAAAATCTGTCCAGGTTGGTTGGAAGGAACTGTATATGTGAAGCCGAAAAAGCGTCTTAGGAGAGGCCTATGTTCAGAATTAGATTGCCAGACGCTGTTATTGGTAAGGGTGAAGATAATTTTAACTCTAAAGAAATCTCATACCTTTGTCTAAAGAAATTCGTAAAAGAAACGTGATCACAGACAAATTTTTTTTGTTAGCAAACTGAAGTGTGTGAAGTCAAATATCAGGCCGATTGACGTTTAAGGGGAAATCTATGATCGGCAGTGATCTATCGCAGGCTTTTGATGACAACACCTATATCTACAGTTGGACTAGGCTATACCAGTGATGAGGTGGAAGCAATATTTTTATACGATCTATATATTTTACAAATTTAAGTCACAGCTTCATGTAACGAATGATAAAACTCTGAAATGGCCTATCTGCATGTGATGTTGTCGAACAATTACACGTTGGTGTATTGAAGCGATGAATGTGTGTGTCCATCAAAGACCGGAAATACTATGTGATGGCAGTAGTTGTGATGACCATTGGGTGACTACTTGTTTGCCGGCTCTGGTAAGATACGTAAAAATGTCCTATACAAATATGTAAGGCTAAAGAAAGCATTTTCATTCTCTGACCAACAAGCTCAGGTTTAATTAATTTACTCATAATTTATTTAAATCGAATTAAAGTTTGATCCCTCAATCTGGATGAGTGGCGATCTGGTTTTCCCGAAAAATTTCTTCGCACTAATACGATAACTTTCAAAAAACAAACTTACCGAGGTATATATTTCTGCAGGGCTGGTAAAGCTTTGATTGTACATCATATAGGCGGCGTTGATTGTACATGTACCATCACAGGCATTGCAGAAGCTTTACCAGCCCAGCAGAAATATATACCTCGGTAAGCTTGTTTTTATATTGTTAATATTGTTTATTTTTTTTAATTTTTAGGGAATATACCATGTACGGCATTTATTGCTTTCCATACAGTTCTCGTTCAACTTCTTATCCTAGAAAAAATCTTTAACAAGACCACTAGTGATTATGTCACTTATAAATTATCGCAAGTAGAAATTACATAATATTTCCACCTCGCTCGTAATGAGGTAATATCCTCTCCGACGCCGTACACTATCATTAACTGTAAATGTAAACTAGGCTTTAAGCGTACGTTGACGATTGTTTCCGCATCACATAGTAGCGTGTTCCGTTGTTCAAAATTGATTTTCAGGGTAGCGTTCGTTGCTCAGCATTTCATTTCACGCTTGGTGTGTGACCGATCAGTCGCTGATTTGATTGCGTTAACTTTTAAAGCGAAAAGCAATAACTTTGCGCCGCTTTCTAACCTTGCACAATCTGGCTAATATGGCGCCCTGTGTGGCCCTTCATGTGTGTTCCGTTTTCAACAAATATTTGTCTCGTGTTCCAAAGGCTGAATGACGTTTCGACAGCCCGATTTTGAATCGAATGAGCGGGCGCGGCGCCGTGAAGCAGCGTGCGTTTTGCGCTTTTACACGACTTTGCCTCGATCACAATGGCTAGCTCATTGTGACCGACTCCACTACACAATTCTCGAGCTATTTCCTACGTTTTTATGGGCTTGTTGACTTTGGGAGTGAATTATGAGTTCCGACATTTTATACAATGTTTTGACTGGTTTAACAGGATTTATTTTATAGAATAGTACAATTGATATTTGCTCATGTATAGGTACCGTGAGATAGAACGGTTTCTATTTGTTGTAAAGTTAATCAAGGGTTCTTTATTTTTATCAATCAAAACGATTAATTTGA
>JASFAT010004147.1:0-19494 GCA_031353405.1 Baronia brevicornis
AACTTAAGTCTTATCCACATTTTTACTACCGTCAAACACGGTCGTCTCGATATCGTATTCAATCGGTCCGTAATGCACACCGCATTACAAACACAATGACTATGGATGGGCTCCCATTTAACGTTCAGTACGGTGTAGCATTACTGTTGCTTTGTTCCCATATCGTGTACTAATTGTAAGCATATGGCCAATATTTGGATATGAAATGGAGTACCAGCTCAAATACAGACCGATAGTAAACTATGATATAGTAGCTATTAGACACTTCGACGATCAGATCCCAAGGTTTTTCAAATTCTTTTTGTAGTAAAGGAACGATATATGCTATTTTTTTATTAAAAACTAAATATTATAGATGGCTCGGTGAACTTCTGCGGCTTAGAAAAATTCAATAAAGATTTATGTAGCTAATTCTTTGTAGAATTGTCGTATACCTAATAAAATAGCGAGCTCCCCCGGGTACTATAGTGCCTTACCTCAGGATGCAGGGCTCTGCTGGGGCTGACCTCCATCCTCCCTTGCGGCTCGTAGGATTCATTATAACGAATCTTAATATAGCTAATTCGTTAAAAAATGACGGCGACGTGGTTCGCCACCCGTCACTAGGGCGAAAAGCGACTAACGGAGAGCCGTTTCGCTACGCTGAATGTGAGAGGAAGGATGGATGAGTGTGAAGGAAGCAAGGAAGGTGTGGCGGGATCGTAGCGAATGGAAATGTATGGTCTCTGCCTAATCCTACAGGGAGACAGGGGTGACTATATGTATGTATGTATGTTTTTTAATTAGTCAAAGAGACATCATTTACCAAGTTGGCTGCTTGTCTGCGCGTAATATCAGACTGTCAGTTTATTGTTGCTTACGACGAGAATAGAAGCGAGACTGGAGTGCAGGACATTGTCATGCACTATAACTGCACTCGTTTAATATTATCACTCCTTGATTTGAATAATAATGTAAAGGGTAATGAGAAATAGTGAAATGTGTCTTCTCTTGGTGATGGTGGCTTGCTTTACGCTCCATGCTCACTATATATCTTTGGGCACTGGGTATGTGTACAAGATATTAAATTGCATCAATTTAAAATTTGCAATTTTAGCCTTAGCGGTGAGGTTACCGATTTTGGAGTCAATGATCAAGTATTCATTCTGCACCTGCATGCCAATCAACATCTTAATCATGCTTGATGTGATTATAGCTCCCTAAATTGTATCATATATGTATGTCAGAACCGTTTCGCTACGATGAATGTGAGAGGATGGATAGATGAGTATGGAGGAAGCAAGGAATGTGTACCGGGATGGAGATCTGTGATCTCTGCCTTCCCCTATGGGAGACAGTTGTGACGATATGTATGTATGTGTATGAATGTACGATAATTTCGCCACTAAATCTGAGGCGCATCTGCCATTGTGAATGCCTATGGGCAGCAGTAATCATTTATCACCAGGTGACACGCATTCGCGTTTACTTCCCTATCCCATTATTAAAAAACTTACCCAGAATTAACTCAATAAAGAGAACAATAATAATTTATTAATTTTTTTCTATACAGAATAAAATGATGTGGCCCAAAGTACCTAATACATTTGGAATTAAAAAAGCTTTTTTTTTGTATTAAATAGAAAAATTGGCAAACGGGTCTCGCATTGCTGATCTTGATGACACGCAGTCTTTGATACATAAATAAGCTTGTTTTTTGAAGCTTTTATTTTCGTATCGATTTAGATATACCGCTTAGGTTACCCAGTTCCACAGAGTGGTGGTGCGTGGAAAGAAGTTACGAAAAATGCGCTACGTACTGGATCACCACTCATCCTGATGAAACTTAAAGAATAAACAAACGTTTGAAACTTTATAAAACTACAAGCGACTACTTTAAACGGGTCGTGTTATATTGGGTAAGCGAACAAGGGGGTAACAAAGTGACGCTCCGGTAGCCGCTGACTGAAGCCGCTTGCTAATGCCTCCGCGTGTGACAGGCCGAAATTGATTTATAGCCAAGACGACAAGCCCGCTGTGCCGTTTGCTCTTCGAGCTTCAAACGAAACGTTGGGGGTGGTTCGTGATGATTTCCAATTTGAAGAAGCCGACAGATAGTAATGGTACGCTGTATTTATGAATACACAGTAATTGAAATTACAATGATTCTTCACCATACTTCCTGATAAGACGACTTCAATGGCTCAGTAGTGAAGCTATCGCTTTAGGAGTCAGCGGTTGCGGTTTCAATTCGTCCATCGGTAAACTATATGTATGACCTATAGGTCATACATATAGTTTACCGATTTAGTCCAAATTCAAGAAAAGTTTGTACGTATTCACTAAAGGCCATGTCCACAGTTCATGTGAAGGAGTGTAGAAAGATAATGTTTATATATAATGTACGTTGCATTATTCAAAAACCTAAAAATTTAATGAATCAATTAATTTTTTATTTTTTTTATATATTCACGCCTATCCCCGCAGGGGTTGGCAGAGACCACAGAGCTCCATCCGCCACCATTCATCGCAGCGAAACGACTCTCCATTAGTCGCTTTTCGCTCTTATTAGTTAATAATTCATCAATTTATAATTTAATATAATTATATTTAATAAAAAAAAAATATTAAATAAATATAAATGTAAGAAATTTAAATCACCGGACCACCAATATATAAGAAATATCAAATAAATAAATGATACATAAGAAAAAATGTAGCTATTTCGTATTCAAAATAATTATAGAAAAAAAAAGACAAGAAGACAAATACCTGTTCTGTGGGAATGTTCCTTTTCTACAAAAAATAACCCTCGTGTCAGCTCCCGAATATAAAATTAAGTTTTTTCCATTCGAATTTGAATATCTCAGCCCTGATTATAGTGTGAATGATAAATGATTCAGTATTTTCGATAATAATGTACGATCGTTGACAACCCGAGTGTTAAGTCTAATTGATTATTTTAAAAAACGATTTGATTTTTTTTTATCTAATTTGAATTTGAAAAATCTTTCGGTGGGGTGTGTGTATATGATCAAATTACGTACCTATATATATGCATGAAGGGATCAGTTACGAATTGGTGCAATATAGAATAAATACCTCAGTAGTGAAGTTTTTTTTACGGGATAGGAAGGCAAACGAGTAGTAGTCACTGGATAACAGCAATCAACGCCGCCCATAGACATCCGTAGTGCATCACAGCCCTTACTTGCCTTCTACTTGCTTCAACGTTGCCCGCCTTCGAGAGATGCGTAGACTAGTTTTTTGAGGTGTCCAATCTCGTATCGGTTCGGAGCTACCGGCTGCTGGTAGCTGATTCCACGGGTAGGAGGTGTGTGTAAAGAGGTTCAGGAAAAACACACCGTACTGGATCCCCATTCAACCGAATGATGGGGATAAAAGCTTTCATAGTATTAAACTTTATTTTATTAAATTCCTACATAGGGAAACTATACATGTATAACATATAATATGACCTACAAATATTAATTACCATTCTGAATCTCCTGATATAAAAGAGAATAATTTCTATTATCCTATCATTAAGTGTGTCACCAGCCCACACCAAATATATCCACTTAGACAACGGTTGTCTGAAAGAAATCGCTATTAGTGATAAAACCGCCCATTGTATATAAATATTATATAATCATTTACTAAATAACTTTGTTTTTGGTGTACAATGTTTCATCAATCAGACGCAAAAAAGCGAAAACACTGTATATGGACAGTCAAAAGTTTTACTTAGCTAAGATCCGCGACAAGCGAAACAATAACAGAAAATTAATAATGTGTGTTTTTCCGTTGGGTTAAGTGGATTTATTTGGAATTTAAACCAAAACCTTACCGAAAATCATGCGAAACACGTGTCGTTTACAAGATGGAAAAGTGATAATGTGTGTTTGGTGTTGTGTATAGTGGTTGGTGGGTGGAGAATTGATGGCCGATTTTCGGTAAGTTTTTAGTTTAAGTTCCAAATAAATCCACTTAAGCCAACGGAAGAATACACATTATTAATTTTCTGTTATTGTTTTGCTTGTCGCGGATCTTAGCTAAGCAAAACTTTTGACTGTCCATATAGTGATGGATTTCCGCAAAGTAACGCCCGACTCCATTAATAATCAGAAAACACTGTAAATGACACAAATGTCAAAACATTTTTATTGCTTATTTGGATCAAACAAAATACTGAGTCTCGTACCTCTACGACCAAAAGAAAATTTTGTACAGCGATGAAGCTGAGTGTTTTTGAGTGATGAGATACGCTATAGCTATATATATATATATATATAATATATAGCTTTCATTTTGCGGTTTACTACGTTTTCGCTTTTTTGCATCGATATCTATCTGTTATACATGAAAGAAGAAGAAAAGTGCGTTTATTACTTAAGATGCAAAATTTCTCACGTTCCTCTCATCAAAGCAGAGCGCTTAGAGATTTTTAAAATGTTACCTCCTAAAGGACAAAGACGCGGTGCACAGTTAGTTAAAAAAATAAACAAAATATTATAACCATTTTAATCTTATACAATGGATATAGATTAAAAAGTAGTTGTGCTACCGGACTAGGGTGAGTGACCTCTGTCGGTCATTCGAGGGCGTGCGCGCGCGCATCTTATTCTCTTTTTTGTATTGTACTTTTGTGTGTGTATGTATGTATATGTATGTATGTGTGTATTGTTTTGGTGACACGATACCGGGGTAAAATAGCCGATTTTATAGATTTGTTAAGGTACCATTGAATATTTTTCTTCATCTTTCTCCACAGCATGCTGCAAATATGTTGCTCAAACATTTGCCATCCATATATATGACCTTTTAATGGAACAGTGATGCTATGACGATTGGTTATTCGTAGTATGAGCACCTCAAAAATAAGCCAAAAATAAATATACCTACACAAGCCGTGTGCGGGCAATGGTAAGCGATGAAAGATGACTCTTTTTTATGGTCTCCTTCTCAGATTGTTATTTGATATAAAATAATATCTCTATTTTCAAAATGTTTACATATGTTACAGGACACTAGATCCCCTGTATCACAATAGGATTTCCTGTGTTGTGGGAAACTAGGATCTTCCCTTCGTAAATAATACATAAATGTTATAACATAAATATCAAAACAGTAGAGAGAAAAAAAAATTAAAGTAAACACTATTTATAAGATAATAAATTATAAAACATGTGAACTGTATGTGTGCAGATGTGTGTTTGTGTGTCTGTTAGAATTTTGTGGTATGTTTTATTTTTATTTATGTTTTATGTATTATAGTGTTATCCAAAAACTTCTATACTGTCGATGTAACTTACACAGATTTCCTTAATTAACTACCTAGTTGGGATTCCACTTTGTAATTCATCATCAACAGCCTGCGGCAGTCCACTGCTGGATATAAGCCTCCCCCATGAAGCGCCACCTAGCCCGATCTTCGGCTACACGCATCCAGTTTCTGCCAGCTGCACTGCGCAGATTGTTGCACCATTTAGCCGGGGGGCGTCCCACACAACGTTTACCGAGACACGGCCTCCACTCCAGCACTCGTTTGCTCCAACGATTGTCATATCTTCGACAAACGTGACCAGCCCATTGCTACTTCAGTTTGCTAATTCGAAAGGCTATGTCGGTAACTTTAGTTCTCTGGCGGATTTGTTCATTCCGAATCATATCTACCAGAGAAACACCGAGTAAGTACTTTGTAATTAGTTACATTGATTGATATATTTTTATTCGTGGAACTAATTCATAGAACTAACCTATTCTACCTTTTAGACGTGTAAATATTATGAAATGTTTTATTCCAGTATTGTTGTCAACAGCGAATTGACATGTCGATATTAAAATGGATCATAATAGATACATAACAGAAATAAATACATACAAACATACATACATATCATCATGTCTGTCTCCCGTAGGGATAGGCAGAGACCACAGATGTTCATCTACTACGATCTCGGCATACTTTCTTTACTTCCTCCACAATCATTACTTTGTACCTTGAACCGACGGGCTTGCATGAGGCAAGCCCGTCGGTTTAAGGTACTCTTGATCTGGCCTTTCTTAAAAACTTCAGCAATTTGGTCAAGGTATGTTTTCCGTTATTTAACTTTCTATTAGCTCTTCTACGAGCTGAGAGATTCAGACCATTCGACGCAGTATTTTTTTCTGATCCGAATATGCCGACCATCTGTGTCTGTCCAGACATCTGTGTCATTTACAGCGTTTTCTCTATTTTGCGCCGACTATGTTTCTTGTTTGTTTATTTCTAGTACATTACGCGCACGTAGAACTGTGAGATTTGACACAGAGTTCAAATGGAGAAGGTTTGCAGAAAAATAAAATAACATAAATAAAACACAAAAGTAATAAGCGACCGCTAGGTAAATAAAATTTGGCAATATAATACTGCCCTTATAGAAAATAAAGATGAAATCAATATTATTTTAATGAAATAATTATTATTTTTTGTTTCGTTTTAATAACATAATAATAATTTATGGTAATCATATGTTACAACTTAGTGGTTTAGTAGTATAGTACCTGAATTCTTAGCTGAAAGTTTTGGTTTCAAATCCCAGTTTAAAATAAAATTCGTTTAAAATACAAGAATTAGTTATTGGGTTTCCATGTGTAACTTGTGTTTTTCTATTGTATCAATAAGATATTTTATATAAATTCTTCTCTAGTCGTATTAAAAATATAGTGTGGTGTGGTGTCAAACTTGCTTGGACGTTATATATGTATGTACATATGTCCAAATATAAAAATGTTTTTGGTATCATATCATATTCCAAACCTACAAAAATATATTGCTATTTTTTTTAATTTATTCCTTTAAATGTTTGCCGATTAAATTAGACCTATTTATTTTTTCTTAAACACAAACAAACAAGGGCACGCGTACATCAAAAATAGGTGTTAAACTTTCCCAGCGAGACGCTGTACAGACGTCGCAGGAATAGACGAAAAAAAAAAGTTAAACGTAAAAACAATTGTTCACCCCTGAACCGGCCAGATGTTCGCGACCTACGTCAACGTAGCACGCTTCGAAATTCCACAACAGATGTAGAAACAGATCTATTAAAATCTTTCATATTTTCGCCTTTACACGCCGGTAATAAGACTCGTCTAACACTGAGGTAAACAGTATAGCAACTCGTCTGTTTATCAAGCTGAAAATAACAGGAATAGTAAACAGTTTTCTGTTTACTAGTATTATTGTTTTGTTCCACGACTTGGTCGGCGCGTCAAAGAACTTCCCGCAGTGAAATGTTGCTTTCATAATATTTGCGGCCGGTATTGGTTTGCAAATAAATCCTTGGGCTTCTGATTTATAGTTCCCTCCGAGAACATTTGCTGCGAAACTTGAATGGTTTACTTCAAACAAACAACTAATGATTCAATTTATGTAGCTGTCCGCAATTTCAAATTTATAAAAGCATTATATTTGATTATGGTTTTTTGTATTTTGATTACTAGGATAATCCTGATTGGTTCAAGGACGAAGCTAATGCCTTCGGAGTCAAAGGTCGGAATTACAATTGCCGCAAATAATAATACAAAAAAGACAAATAGTAATTTGTAAATAACCAAAGCCTTTTTATTTTATGTATTAATTGTTTTTGTACAAATTGTACCACAATTTATATACATAGGTCGACTTAATGACGCACTTAAAGCTACATAGCTGTATTAATGAAGTCAGGCGTTACTTTCCGAAAATCCATCACTATGTGGACAGTCAAAAGTTTTACTTAGATAAGATCCGCGACAAGCAAAACAATAACAGAAAATTAAGTCAAGACTTTTCGGTTGTCTTCAAAGACAAAAGTCAAGACTTTTCGGTTGTCTTCTGTAGAGTCTACTACACCTGAATATGCCTCGTGTTGGGGCGAAACGCGTGTCGTTTACAAGGTGGAAAAGTGGTAGTGTGTCTTTGGTGTTGTGTATAGTGGTTGGTGGGTGGAGAGTTGATGGCCGAATTTCGGTAAGTCTTTGGTTTAAGTTTCAAATAAATCTACTTCATCCAGCGGGAAAACACACATTATCAATTTTCTGTTATTGTTTTGCTTGTCGCGGATCTTAGCTAAGTAAAACTTTTGACTGTCCACATACATAGCTGTACATAATGCTAAAATGTCTTTTGAATTTGGATTTCCCATTCATTCCATAACTGAACAGGCTGTACTGTAATGGATTGGTCAAAGAATTTGATATGATGAGCAGGCATTTTTAATATTAAGTTTGTAAATGTTCCCAAAAACCTCGAATGTGAGTCATTAAGAAATACAATGCGTGTTTTTAGATAAGAGTAGGTTAAAAGTAGTTTTAGGTAACATGGGTTAAATAAAATAGAGTAATGAAGAGAGAGTATGTGAATATTCTGACGAAGACGATAGGAGGGCAACTTGAGCTTAGCGTGGAAATTCGAAATATGGCCATACTTGCGTATACCACATATAAACCTTATAAGGTTTATATTTTAAGTTTTAAAGGCGCTGAAATTTGTAAGATTACGACAGCAGACGTCAGCATAATCTAGAACAAGAAGGAGTTTGTAAGTAGGTTGTTTGAATCCAAAATTAAACGTGATTTTATTAAATCAGTTCAAATAACTAAGTGACATTTTAATCTTACTGAAAACCGCAACATTTTAGCCACATGGGCAACTTTTGAATCGTTTTTTTAATATCTATTATTTCATTGGTTGTATCTTGCAATTAGCCGATTTAGTATGATCCGCATATTGTTCTGATACAAGGTGAAGTAAAGTTCATTGTCAGTTGGTGAATTTAAAGATTTTTTCCACGTAACACACAATCGGAACATCGGCTACGATGCCCATAGGTGGCGCGGTCGTGCCTCCGCATTCGAATTAGACAGGTATATTGATGAGAAAGTCAAACAATGTTTTGTTTTGATCAATATATCAATGGCTTCTTCCAAAGATGGTGCGGCAGCCATTAAATATATTCTGAGTGCAACGCCATAGTTATTATCATTCGTGTTGTGTTTAGATCGAGGAGGGCTCTAAATTTCTAAAGTTATTAAATAATAAAACACAATAACTTTTATTTTCCGTGCTTTGCTTAGAGAATAAACAGAATAATCGTGGTCGATCTAAGAAAAAGTAACTCTTTAGTAGGAAACTTTATTTGTTAAATCTTAGTTCAAAGGCACAACAGCCAAACCATGAAACTACTCCAGTTTACTGCTTGACATCTCCCTCCCTCGGTCTCCCTCTAAATTAAAGGGTGTTGCCATAAGGATTTGCCGTGCTTTGATTAGAGAATAAACGGAGAATAATCGTGATCGATCTGAGGAAACGTAACTCTTCAGCAGGAAACTTTATTTGTTAAATCTTAGTTCAAAAGCACAACCCAAGCAATGAAACTACTCGAGTTAACTGCTAGGTACTGATCTCTCTCTAAATTAGGGGTGTTCCCGTAATCCCCACGCTTTGCGCAGCACTCACAGATTGGTCTTTTACTCGCGTAGATTCTGTCCTCTTTTTTTTGTCGTGTGCTTTCTTTCCTCTTATGTTGCCTCTTTCCTTTTTTTAACCTAAAATAGCAATGTATGTAGAGTACGAGTATTAATACCATAAATGTAAATGGACAGTCAAAAGTTTTACTTAGCTAAGATCCGCGACAAGCAAAACAATAACAGAAAATTAATAATGTGTGTTTTTCTGTTGGATTAAGTGGATTTATTTGGAACTTAAACCAAAAACTTACTGAATATCGGCCATCAATTCTCCACCCACCAACCACTATACACAACACCAAACACACATTATCACTTTTCCATCTTGTAAACGACACGTGTTTCGTCCCAACACGAGGCATCTTCAGGTATAGTAGACTCTACGGAAGACAACCGAAAAGTGACACAAAGTGATGTGGGTGGGTGGAGAATTGTTGGCCGATTTTTGGTAAGATTTTGGTTTAAGTTCCAAATAAATCCACTTAATCCAACAGAGAAACACACATTATTAATTTTCTGTTATTGTTTTGCTTGTCGCGGATCTTAGCTAAGTAAAACTTTTGACTGTCTATATAGTGATGGATTTCCGCAAAGTAACGCCTGACTCCATTAATAATCATAAATGTAAACCTCACAAACCTAAAGATTGACAAAAGGACCCATTTATTCTTTTTAAAATGGCGGGATAAGATAAAAACGACAACAATATAATTGCTAAAACCTTATCAAGTGCAAATTAATTCTTCAATGTTTCGGGACAGGAATCAAAGCGATGATCAAGATTTTATATCGACGTTGTAATTATAGTGATGCTAAATCTTTTATACGCGCAATCAAAAGCAGTCGATGCCAGTACAACAGTAATTTGGACGATCATAATTCAAAGAGATATCGCTAAAAAAATATACTGTAAACAAATATAAGCGCGGCGAGACGCAAAATCCTGTTTGGAGGATGGTCTGTGGCGCAATTTATAAACGATAGCGATTTGTTCTCAAGAATGTCTTGCATGAGACGCAACTAACGTATTTTTAGAGTTTTCACACAAAAGTCTTCAAAAATTGCTACAGTCATACTACGACAAGAAAGGACCGGTTTGAACAGGCGAAGTTAGATAGATAGTTATCTCATAGAATATCGTTATTAAGTTTTTTACGGGATAAAAGGGTCGAGCAAGCGTGTCGCTTAATGGAAAGCAATCAACGTCGTCCATAGACATCTGCAACATAATAGGTATTACAGATGCGTTATGGCCTTTCAGATATAAGTAGGATTATTTTTTGACGATTCTAATGTCGTATCAGTCGTATCAGTGGAAACACCGTAGAAGTAGCTGTTTCCACAGGATAGTGGTGCGTGGAATAATGTTTAATAAAAACACAATGTACTGGATCGCCATTCATCCAGACGGCAGGGATGAAACTTTTCCTTTTGGCGAGTTATGCAGTAGTGACATTCAGCGGCAAGAATTAATCTAAACAATTACTTGGAGCACTCCCCATTGTAAAAGCGTTAAAAGACGCTGAGATGTGAGCCATCCCTGTGCAAAGTCAGATAACCTGAGTCAGTTTAATGACAAATAATAATAAGAAGCAGCAATAGCTCAATCAGTAAGCCTTGGCCGAACGACCTGAGTTCGTATTTTTCACTGTTCATGTCCAACTATTCATGTGAACTATAACGTAGCACAAGCATTATTTTTAGCTTAGTTGGACTGGTTAATAAGAATTCTAGTAATATTAAAAACATTGCTAGTCTTCCTTAACAAAATAAGACATGTAAAACGAACGCTTAGAATTTTCTACCGTGTAGTACGATAAATAACTTTTAATAGATTATCTTTATGTGGCAAACGCCTATAAGCTTATAGCTTACAGTCCTTGTTTGCGCAGGATTGGTGAAGTACCGTTAATGTTAGTGTGTAGGGACACCAGTATTACGATGCAGTATAGGTCGCCGAATTTGATTGGCCCTGAAGCACAAAGAGGCATCGAACGTACAATCGGCGACACAGGTGTAGTATTTTTTTTAAATAAATACAAAGAAAATCACTCTTTTGTTCTAAGTGTGATTTTAAATAAAAATGCTGTATAATTGATTATTTATATTAAATACATAAATTGTCAATTATACAGCATTTTATATCTTTACTATATTGATATGTTTTAGCGAATTACACTTAAGAAAAGTTTTGATCAATTTTTTTTATATATTCACGTCTATCCCTCGCAGGGGTTGGCAGAGACCACAGAGCTCCATCCGCTACTGTTCATCGCAGCGAAACGGCTCTTCATTAGTCGCGTTTCGCCCTCGTGAGAATCAGGACGTGACGAGTGGCGAACCACGTCGCCGTCATCCGTCGTCGCAGTCTTAGTAAATCCCACGAGCCGCAAGGGAGGATGGAGGTCAGCCCCAGCAGAGCCTTGCATGCTGAGGTAAGGCACTATAGTATCAATGATCAATTTTAAGTGTATAAAGAAGTATGAATAGAACAAAGGTAGCAAATAAATTATATTTTTGCATGAATTTTGAATATAAATAAATGAAATATAATTTTTGTAGTATCGGCTGCGTTAATAATTATTTTTTTTTATATATTCACGCCTATCCCCCGCAGGGGTTGGCAGAGACCACAGAGCTACCATTCATCGCAGCGAAACGGCTCTTCATTGGTCGCTTTTCGCCCTCGTAAAAATCAGGACGTGACGGGTGGCGAACCACGTCGCCGTCATTTTTCAATGAATTAGGTATATTAAATTCGTCTTAGTGAATCCCACGAGCCGCAAGGGAGGATGGAGGTTAGCCCTAGCAGAGCCCTGCATGCTGAGGTAAGGCATCATAGTACCCGGGGGGCCCGATCCCGGGACAGTCGGCACGCTTTCAACTAGGCTCGCCCCTAGCCACGCATCCATTGGCACGGCAGACCGTGGATTGGTGGAGAGGAAGGGAAAGGATAGATAAGAAAGGAAAGGGCAGGAAAGGAAATGCGGATGGGGGGGGGGTTACCAGACTCGGAATAAATATTTATAAATCCATACAAATATTTATTCCGATGCGGGGATCGAACCCGCGACCATTGACTCCGTGGTCGGAGGGCCGCGCCACTGAGCCAATCGGTTGTCGCGATGATTATAGCTCTATTTTTTACAGCCCATGTATGTCCCACTGCTGGGCTTAGGCCTCCCAATTTATGGAGGAACGGACACTTAATCACCACACCTGTTCAATACGGATTAGCGGTGTAATCAGGCTAGGAATAACTATCTGTAGGAAATACACAAATGTATTTATTCCGATGCGGTGATCGAACCCACGACCATTGTCACTGAGCTGAATGGTCGTCGATAAATCAATATTATACATTAATTCATATTTGACCTATAGCACACATTCCCCAACCGAAATGCTTTCCACGTTAAAATGCCATCAGAAAATACCCATAGATTTGGCAGAAACGTCTACTTCAGTAATAAGGTCCCATGGTAATAAATCTTTCGCCATCATGGTGGCGGCTCGCTATGTGCGTAATGATGTAATAGCGAGGGACCTCAGGATAAAGAGCATCCACGAGTTTGTGGTCATATCCAGTTATATAAAGCCTGTGGGATATATTAAGCTGTTTGTAAAAAAAAAACACGACTAGTAATGTGTGCTAAACATTTGTATTATCTGTGGAAATAGTTCAAAATTCGAATGCAGAATAAATTTAAATAAATTAAACTCGAACAAAAAAGCGAATTGCCAATAATGCATTATTGATGATGTTTTTTATACAAACGTAAACAAACCGTTGACATTCAACTCACAGACTCGAAGTCCTTGATTGCAATAGTCCTACCACCGACGACTCGGTTGAAACGCAATAACCCTTTTCCATCTTCAATGAAAATTGAACACAATGACCCGGCACAGAAAATTTACATTCAATGTTATGCACGCTGGCGGTAATGACGTTTAACTTCTGTGGAGCAAGGTCCACATGTGCAACTACGAACATGTTTTTACTGAAAATGGAAACTGGAAAATCGCTTAGTTCAATACAGCCTTGGCATTACTTGACACGAACTATAACCATTGGAATATGTGTAAAAATATTTTGTATGTTAATAGTGATCGATTTTTATTTGTAACAAACGAATAATATAATATTATATATTATGTATGGCCCACAGATATTTATTCTGAGTCTGTTTATCCCGTTCAAATAGCCATGTCCATTTCTAATTCACTAGTTTTTTTTAGGGATAGGAAGGCAAACGAGCAAGCATGTCGCCTGATAGAAAGCAATCAATGCCGTTCATAAACAACCGCGACACCGCAGGAGTCGCAGAAGCGTTGCTAGCCTTTTAGGCATGTGTAGGCTTGTTATTTGAAGGTGCCAATATCGTATCGGTCCGGAAAGACCGCCGAAGGTAGCTGGTTCCACAGAGTGGTGGTGCATGGAAACTTCTTCGAGAGAAACGCACCATAGTAGATCGCCACTCATCTAGATAATGGGGATGAAATTTTTCTTTAATGACCTTCCTGTGGTAAAAATTCGAGTGCTTTTCATAAAATTTTTAATTTTTTTTTCATTAATGAATCACTATTTTTAATTACGCCAATCTCACATTCGTACCTGCACGTAATATCCTACCACCATTTTTTTTCTTCACATTTACATATAGATATCTGATATTTAAACATAATACCTTCCCACTATCATTGCAAAGTAGTGTCTAGAAATTTTATTTATTATAATTATCTCTGTAATACTGTTAATAACAGCGTATGAAAATATCATGTTTCGCATCACATTGTTTTTATCGCTAGTGCTGGCTTTTGAAAGCCGGTTTCAACTTGGGTTAAATTTAATTATACAATACCATTTAAGGTTGTGAGTAAGTCGCTGACTTCTGAGCCAATATTTTCAAAGTTACAATAATCAACTGTTTCAAGTTAATATTTTTGAGATTTTTGCAGCTTAAATCAGAGATAAGATGAAAGCAGGAGACTCCTAAAGAATTGTAATATTATTAATGGAGGCAGGCGTTACTTTACGGAAATCCATCACTATATGGACAGTCAAAAGTTTTACTTAGCTAAGATGCGCGAAAAGCAAAAAAATAATAGAAAATTAATAATGTGTGTTTTTCTGCTGGATTAAGTGGATTTATTTGAAACTTTTCGGTTGTCTTCCGTAGAGTCTACTATACCTGAAGATGCCTCTTGTTGGGGCGAAACACGTGACGTTTACAAGATGGAAAAGTGGTAATGTGTGTTTGGTGTTGTGTATAGTGGTTGGTGGGTGGAGAATTGATGGCCGATTTTCGGTAAGGTTTTGGTTTAAGTTCCAAATAAATCCACTTAATCTAACAGAAAAACACACATTATTAATTTTCTGTTATTGTTTTGCTTGTCGCGGATCTTAGCTAAGTAAAACTTTTGACGGTCCATATAATTATAATATTAAAGAGATCACTAACGATGTCGATACAGTCGGATGAACAAAGGCAAGAAAAGAAACGAGATATGATTTAGATAGATGGATAGATATATTTTTTATTGTACACTAAAAAGAAAGATATACAATTATTGATTTTAATATACAAATACCGGTCTTATCGCTAAAAACCATTTCTTCCAGACAACCGTAGTTAAAACTATAGTGCTAGAGCCACGCTGCAGACGAATACTTTGTCACGAATGGCATAATATTTGTCTGTAGCATGAATGGGTCGGCTCCTCCGGGGATGTACCACACATCCGCAGAAAACCGGCGTCTTAGTGGTAGCTTAGCTACCGCGCTTCGTTCGGTGAGCGGCTGAGTTCCGGAGACTCCCGCCACTCAGACGCCGGTTTTCTGCGGGACAGTGATACTTCCCCGGGCGAGCCGGCCCTTTCATGCTACAGACAAACAATATGCCATTCTTGATAAAGTATTCGTGTACAGCGTGGCTCTACCACATAACGAGTCACGAGATAGAAAGGGTAAGATGAATTAAATAAAATAGAGGAAAGAAGAGGGAGTGTATGATCATTCCGACGAAGGCGAATGGGGAGCCTAACTACTAAATACTACTTGAATAGTACTATCGTTAACTACAAGTCATGTACAGTATCTGCTCACGTGCTGGGCGTGTTTAAGTTAAACACGTAAGTAAAATATTTGCGAAGGCCGTCCGAAGGTCCACGACAAAAGAGCCTCCGTATTGTACGCCGCGCCGCCGGGAACCGAACTTGCTCTCGTGCTAAACAAAGGATCTGGTTTCACGCACAGGGTTGCCATAACGTAACATTTAAATCAAAAATCCCTCATCACAAGCTAGATAATAAATAATATATGCACAGAAGTACATACATATTTTTCCCCTTATCCTTTGCGAAATTAGTTATTAACCAGTAATACAAAAAATAATAATTTTAAACTCAAATTCTATCTTTTTCCAACCATCTACATGCTTCGCCACTGACGATATTTATTCTTATAAGAGAAATTTATTTCTTCTATATAAAACTAAAATTAATTAAATTTAATTAATGAATTATTATAATACTTGCAAAACTGTATTAACATTAAGTGTCATCAACTACAAGTTTATATGGTATTTGAACTTGAGTGGATGAATAATTAGTATTTTATTAGCCATTGAAAATTTGTACAAGATATACAAATATATATAGAGAGATGGACGAGTCTTACAAGGTATGTTACCTAGTCTCATTTTAATTACACGCATTCAGTTTCTGTTAACAGCTCTGCGTAGATCGTCACTCCATCTGGTTTACCAAGAAGCGGTTTCTACTCTCTAATCTCTTGTTGATTTATAAGCCATTTGTTTTATGGATCTAGTACCTCAATAACAAAAGTCTATTTCAGGAAATTCTATATAAATAATTACCAATAGCACAGTGTTATTCAACGATCGATATTGGGATATTTCAGATAGACCCATATATACATACATATTTGACATCTATTTAATACGAGCAATATTTTTTTATTTATTAGTTAATAGGCAAGCCTCTACCACAGATTCGTAATGAGGTTTGAGTATTATGTTTTACTTGCCTATTAATAGGCAAAGGTGAACCAGCTAAGGTTTCGTTATAAAATGACTGTGAACAGAGAAGAAACGGCTAAAAAAACTCAGCAGATTTCTTCTTTCTTTCCCAGTTACAATGCTGTAAAACAAAGAATATTTTAAATTTAGGCAAATATAAGATAAATATATTTAAAATTTATTGAAAAATAATAACGTTAAATATATTTGGAGACCCTGTTCGGGCACCACGCTGTCTGATGCTGTGCGCACGTATGTTTTTACACACACGCGTAAAGTATGCGTTCTTGTTATATATTTTCGTACTGAATAACCAGCTACTGGTCACGACTTCTTTTAGAAGGAATATAAAGTAAAGTTTTTCTGTTGAAAGAACTAACATATATTTACTTAAATAAAAGTTCTCTGTAGTTATAATAACTCTTCTGCTTATTGCTGTTAACTTTATTTATATATATGTTAAAGTTTTTTTTTTAATGGGATAGGAAGGGAAACGAGGAGGCGTATCACCTGATAGAAAGCAATCAACGCCACCCATAGACATCCGCAATGCCATAGGCGTTGAAAAATGTTTCCGGCATTTATTTCGGCTATTTGACTAAGGTGGATTTAAACGAGAGAAGTGAGACTTTAAAGCGAAAAAATCGGAGTTACTACAACAAAATTGAAAGATCTCGAAGTTTACGCTCGCTTACGTTATCTTGAATATAAAATGCGAATATAAATATCTAATAATACTTACATGTAATGGTACTATGACCTGCCAGCCGTGCTGATACGGTGACAGGGGATCTTTAGGGGGTTTTATCTTCGATATAGTGAAACTATTCCAAGTGAAATTAATTTATTCATGAATCACTTTACATTTTATATTCAATATGAATTTCTTATGCCAGGAAAGGTGATATGTCCCTCGAAAGATGTCAGTCAATCGAATCTTATTTTTATATAAAAAAAAATATTTCTTTCTATTTTAAATTTTAAAATTACGAATGTAAAAAAATAAATAAAAAGGTTTTATTATATTTAATTAAAAAGTTTTAAGACATTAGTGATACATATATCTATGTATCACTACAATGCCGACGACCTACTTGGCTTAGTGGCGAGATAACTGCTTTCAGAGTCAATGGAACGACCATTTTGATTACCATATCGGAATAAATATGTGTGGTCAACAGGTATTTATTCCGTGTCTAGGAATCGACAGGCATGGTGGAGTCATATCCTGTAGAGTTGGGGATATTCTCTATGGTGTGTATGAGCTGTAAAGAGATAGAGAAGCAAGCGAATAAACATGTCAACTTATAAATTTGTTCATATACCTTTTTTATCAAGACGAAGACACTTAAAGTGAGAAACCTTTGAATATTAATTTTGTTTTTCATAAAATATAAGCAGTTTCTATATATTTCCACAAGTCTTGTTAACCACTCGAGCTAAGTTTATAATATGTAAGCAACGCAATAATCCACATCAATAGTTATGCAAGATACAAACACACGACGTACATTACAAGCTCGATCTTCACCAAGTGAGCTATTACACCTTTTTTTAATGCATCTTTATTATGTGGACAGTCAAAAGTTTTACTCAGCTAAGATCCGCGACAAGCAAAACAATAACAGAAAATTAATAATGTGTGTTTTTCTGCTGGATGAAGTGGATTTATTTGGAACTTAAACCAAAAACTTACCGAAAATCGGCCATCAATTCTCCACCTACCAACCACTATACACAACACCAAACACACACTACCACTTTTCCACCTTGTAAACGATACGTGTTTCGCCCCAACACGAGGCATCTTCAGGTATAGTAGACTCTACGGAAAACAACCGAAAAGTGCTGCTGATTTATGGCAAGGAGAAAATTTAAATTTGTAGAAATAAAACAGAAGTAACTAAATATCTTGGTATATTGTAGTGTGTACACTTGTGTAATTCCGACACTTAAATTGAAAAACCTTGAGATGTTGTTTTTACATTTTTTTATAAAAAAAGAACCTATCGAAATAAACTAACAATGCTTGTGCTAGAAAATGTCCCACAGCTTAAGTCCAATGGAGGATACGAACTCCTGACGTATGCCTTGCCAATTAAGCTATTATAGCCTTTTTTGATGCAGCTTTATCTCTGATTTATTTACAGCAGCAGAGGAAATCTGCATTGTAGATATGAAAACAGAAATAACAAAATATCTTTCTACTGTGTGGTTCTCTTCATAAATGCAAATAGGTAGATGTTCCATTAGTGGCAAATGCCTTTAAAACAGATCACAAACACCAGCTGCAGAGCAAATGCGTGTGTCATCGTACGCTACAGAAATAACTGGACCAAACGCGCTAGACTTTGTGGCGGCGACCGAAACGGTCAAGCGATCTCAGGAATGCGATTCCAAACCTTATACAGATCTAATTAGATACCATTTCCAATGCACCACACAGTGTTTAACTCCACAACGAATTCAAAACCATGTTACTATCACATAAATGTCCTGTTTGAAACGACATTGCAGAGCACTTGATATGACAGTAAGCAAAGTTGACAAGACCTGATTGTGACCAAGAATTAACATCTGTTGGATTGACTAAATAACGCATTTCCAAGAATAAATGGTTCAGTATTCAAACGTGAAACCTATACGTATACTTAGCTCGAACAGAAAATCGTATACAGCGCGTACAAAATTAAGCTAATATAATAAAAATGAGATACCGCAGGGAGCTTCATCTCGCTACCCTTCAATTTGGTATTATTCGTTATGAATCTCCATCATATTTATATAATAAATTAACATGGTCCCGTAAACGAAATAGCGCTCGTGACACCAGGGGTCTACTATAAATATATTTAAAAAAATACAAAAATGTAATTTTAAGTATGCAATCAGGAACTTGTTCTTTAGGTTGCGGTGAATTTATAACGTGACTTAGTTGTTTTTTATTGTATTGTATTGTATGTGTATGTGTATATAAATA